>JAFEMH010007059.1:0-103312 GCA_022495995.1 Adenophora triphylla var. japonica
TTTGATCGAAATACGGAAGTTTCACGCGAATCGAGGCAAACGGGAGCTCGAGAAGGGGTGAAATCAGTTTGGGCCAGGGGAGAGGAGGTGATTTTTGGGTGAAAAATGTTCCTTCTTTTGGCTTTGACAGCCACTTCTATTTATAGGTGAAAATTAAGAGGAGTCCGGATCGACTTGGACTCCGTTTCAGGGTTTCAAAGTATTTTGGAATTCTGAGCGGCTTCACGGCAATTCTGCAGGAAATTTGGCGCAGTGGAGTCCGGCCGGACTTTGACTCAAATCCAGGGGTATTTTGGTCTTTTTCAAACCTTGATTTGCATTGAAAGGTGACGAGAGGGCCGTGCCAGCGGCCGCCACGTGCCCCGCGAGTCACCTCGATGTGGCCGGGAGTTCGTTCCCGGTCCTGCCTTTGTCTCGTTTTTTAAAATAACAGTCCGGAAAATGTCCGAAATGCCCCGGAAAATGCCGAAAAGTGCGTTTTGCGTGGGAAAGCCGTACTTTTTTGCCGTGCGATGACACGTGTTAAGTACGCTTCGACGCTCTGGGATGCACGGGGTAGTCCCGGAATGTCTCGTCGGGTACGGCAACGGGGAGTTTAACGAGTTCCGCTTAACCCGGAGCGGGCCGCTTAACGGATTTTGATTAACTCGGGACGGGGATTTTGACGATCCTGGGATTTGGGTACTTACACCGTCGTACGAGGAGGTGTTCCTGTGCCCCGAGCCGAGAGTTCTCCGAGAGGATCCAGCTTGACCCGGTGGGGTAGGTCTGCCTGTCGCCGCTCGTATTGCTAGCGAGACTACACGGCGGCGGAAGCTCCCCGGTGGGACTCTGTTTGACGCGATGTATCTCGGGGAGAGGGCGACTCGTCAAAGATAGGCCGGTCCCTTCCATTTGGTGCCGGTGGATCCTCCCGCGCACATGCAAAGATCCTCTGAGATGCCGATGGAGGAGCCGGAGGGGTATAGACAGGGCGTGTACTATACCGAGTACGTCATAGCGGGAGCCGACTATGATACTTTCTTTGAGGATGAGGCCGAGGAGCCCGCAGTGCAAAGATAGGGAGGGCGAGGTCCCCGGAGGTCCTCGAGATCTTCCGATCCCACGCGCGAGGCCGGGCGTACGAGGGACCGGATGGCTCACGCAGACGACCGGTGATCCCACTCCTGGATGAGCCGAGACCACGACATGTATCGACCCCAATGCTTCGGTGAGCACTCTTTGATTTTCTCGCTTTTGATAGTAGTATTCTCGCAAATGTTGCATCCGTACTTTCGTTCGTCTTCCGATGACCTTCCCGGTTCGCAGTGTCCGGGCCGCACGTACAACGACGCTATGAGGCCGGGTGGATCGGGTGGGCCGCCACGCTAGGAGACTCGTGGAGTTCATGCGGTGCAGCCTCCCTGAGGAGCGTGGATGTCCGTGAGCCGAGGCCGTCTAGGCCGAGAGGTTCGCCTCGCTCCCACACTGGCGGGGAGGACTTTGCACAGGATTTGGCCGCTCGCGAGCGGAACGGCCGGGTTTGGAGCTCCTTCTTCTTCGCACTCGGGCACGAGAGGGGAGAGTCCTCGAGTTCGCATACGCCGAGGAGGCCTTTTGCATATTCCCGCCCGGGAGGAATTTGGCGACTTCTTGTTTGCGACGGATCCTGCAACAAGTGAGCAAGACGTCGAGTGCTCTGATGACGAGCGTGACTCTGAGTAGTCCTCCCTTCTTTTTTTTACTGCTTTGTTTAGACAAAATGCATGTATTGTCAGGAACAATTTGATTTGAACTGTATTCGAAAAGGCGCCCGTGGGGCGGAACCTGTACTTCGCACTTCCATTTAGTGATTACCTTCTTTTATTTTCGACAAATAAGCAAGTAGGTTGATCAAAAAATAAATAACATGAAACATGCATTAAAAATTGAACGGGTCAAAATTTAAGCCTATATGCACTAATATTTAATTAACTCGCATCCGTTACACAAGCCCGGGCGGAAGGGATATTGATAGTTGATTGAATGAAACCAAAGGGCAAGACGTTGGTTTCATAAAGGTGTGAATAGGGATTGCTTTGGAATTGCTTCCAATTTGGGAGCAATGGTCAGCAGAGTTGACCGGGTCAACCGCAAGGAGAGTCCCACGACTAGGATTGAATTTCCGTATTCCTTTAAATTGCGCTTCACTTTGCAATTTGTAAAGACTACGCCTTTGTTTCGATCATTTGGCTGAATTCCTTTCCAATTCTTAAGGCTTTTCTTCACTTTCTCGTCATGGCTCCCTTTCCTAAGTTGTCGTCTCTGATGCAAGAGCGATACTTGGAAAACTTTCACTGTGGGTACGGAACCACACGAGGCGTAACAAGGGATTTTTTTGAAGGTTGTTACGGATGAAATCTGCTTTGGGCTTTCAAGGAGCTCATGCCGTATTGGGATCTTTTGAGAGCAAATGCCTCGGCTCGGGACGTACTGAGGAACGTGTACAGCCTTTTTCGTACAACGAAATCACTCCTACATTCGAAGATTTCCTGCCATTCGGGAGGACCCGAGACGGAACAAATAGTTCTTCCGTATGCCGGTGGCATGGCCACCGCTGAGAAGCTAGTGTCTTTGCTTGGTATTCGGCCGAGAAGCATACGGATGCCGATACCGAATACCGATTATGTTGACATTTCGACCGCCCGAAAGATTTGCCTGAGCCGAGGGGAGCGTCTTTGCGTGGGACGCGTTTGCTCGTGCGCGATTGCTACTCGTTCACATTCACGTCTTCGGGTGTGTGCCATCACAGCAGTACCGGACCTCGGTGAGGCAAAGGCCGAGCGGGGAGACATCGTGCCGTTGGTCTTGGGCGAGACGTTCCCGGGCATAGGTCGGATGGCGACCGGTAGCCGATACATGCGGGGAGGGAGTCCCGCTATGCTTACCATGTGGTTAAGGGAGAGACCGCAGATGATGCCCGAGGTGCCAATGTCCCGTGACGCTGGGTCTTTCTCTCGACGTCCTTCCGGTGATAGGGGGCGATCGTGCCGAGCCGGAGCTCGATGGCCGCACTCCGCACGCATCACTTGCGATGGTGGGTTCCCCATTGGAAGTTACAGACTTGTCGGACCGCTCAGAGGGTCTATTGCTTGTCGAGTGCCGGGCCGTCTCGCACGTCTTTCTACATTCCATCGTTGGTTCTCGCGACAAGACGGGCCGGAGCAAAGCCACCGACGGATTTGAGTTATGCCGCTACCTCGAGGTGGGATCTTTGCCGATGGAAGATCCTTCGACGCTATTGCCGCTCACGCGGTGGTGGCAATACACGTCCTTTCCTCGCCAGGGTTCTCTTTCACCGAAGAGAGGGCACTGTTCGTCGACGCAAGATTCGAACCGGTACGAAGAGTGTATGGGGAGACACGTATGGCTATCTTGTGGAGACGGAGTGAGCCGTTGGGTGCCGATCACCCGGACACTCGACCTTGAGGAGGACCGAAGCAAGGGCTAACCCTAGGAATCGTATCGGCGATGCCATGGCTGATTATGAGACCAATGCCGATCGGGAGGCCAATCAAAGCACCGTTATGATGGCTCGAAGCGAGGCGCTCGAGACAGAGCTAGAGAAGGGGCCGCGCTGATGCCACAGTGTTGACGGAGGCGTCGGGAAGAGTCCCCGAGCCAGGTAGAAGGCCTACCGGAATATTTCCCGTGAAGGTGAAGAACACTCGGGGAAAAGGGAAGGGGAAGAAGGATGAAGGACCAAGTACGGAAACTAGGTTGACCTTGCCGTCCCGTAGTATCCACCCACTGTCATTGCAGATACATTAATTGATTAATGTTTATTGTAGTTTTGCTTGCGTGTAGCGAGTCAAGAGTTGACCGTGCTTGAACTCATCAAAGAATGTTTTAACCGTAATGAATTTGTAGGTTAAATGAAAAAGAGTTTTCCGAAACACAAGCAATTGATGCTTACTGTATTTTTTTTTGTTTTTTAGACCGAACCAATGATGGCCGCCTACGTTCCCCTTTTACAATTGGACTAAGGGGCTCAGTCACCGTAGTTCGACACTTTAGGTGAATTTTGAGAAAAGCAAAGACAAAAGAAGTGCGACTCTTTTTTTACCTGATCATTAGCGGGAATGTATCCAATGGGTATTACTCTTTAGCACTTTTAATTTTACCGAGGGGACGGTGTATGGGGAAGGTGAGTTGACTCGTGCTCTTCCTCAAACGAAGTATTCGCGGAGCTTGCTTCCGTTCACTGGGTTAACGAAAGGGTTTCCGTCCAAATCTCGCTAGCTTCATGGCTCCTCCGAGAAGATTCTTTGTACCACGAACGGTCCTATCCGTAGGCTCCCACTTTCCGAGGGGATTGGTCTCTGTAGGAGGCTTTTCCTTTAGCACCAAGTCGCCTTCTCTCGATGTCTCGGATCTTGACTTTCCTATCGAATGCTCGGGCCATTCTCGCTCCGGTAGGCTCGAGTGTGCTCCATGGCTTTCAACTCGCGCTCGTCGAGTAGAGCAAGTTCGTCGTGACGGCTCAGAGCCATTCGACTTCATTGATCCCGTTTTCCAAGAGGACTCCTGAGGGATGGAATTTCCAATTCCACGGTAACATTGCTTCCATTCCGTAGGTAAGCGCGAACGGAGTCTCCCCGTGGCGGTTCTCGACCGATGTTCTCGTATCCCTGCAGGGCTAAATGTAGCTTTTCGGGCCGCCTCCCGACCTCCGGTTGTCATCTTTCTCGATTATCATGGCGAGAGTCTTGTTGGCCGCCTCTACCGCACCATTGGTTTGTGGTCTCGTAAGGAGAAGACTTGTGACGTGTGACTCGAATTCGGCCGAAGTTGGTCACAATCTCCTTCGAAGTGAGTCCCATTGTCTGATATGATCTCGTTGGGCACTCCGTATCGGCACATGATGTTCTCTGATGAACTCGGCCACCTTTCTTAGAATTCAAGACTTGTACGATCCGGCTTCTACCCATTTGGTGAAGTAGTCGATCGCGACTAGAATGAACTCGTGACCATTGCTCCTCGGTGGAGTGATCTTGCCGATGACGTCGATTCCCCATGTGGCGAAAGGCCATGGTGTAGTCATGCAATAGAGTTCATGAGGAGGGATGTGATTGAGGTTGGAGAACCGTTGACATTTGTCGCAGCCTTCTGACGAACCGGATGCGCCTGTTTCCATTGATATCCAATAGTATCCCATACGGAGAATGATCTCGTGTCAATGCTCGGGCGTTCATGTGCGGACCGCAGTTCCGTTGTGAACTTCGTTCATTAGCTCGCCGGCTTTTTCTTTGTTTACACACCGAAGGAGTGGCCCTTGGTGGCGCTTCTTGTACAACATACCCCCATGACGAAATGGGATGCCAGCATTTTAATGCCATCATGTTTTTGGCTTTGATCCCTTCTTTGTATTTTCCATCTTCATTTGTGAAGGAAGCTTCTCCGCTTTGGAGGTACCGGTAAATTTGATTGTACTGTGGTTCGTCGATCGTTTCCTTTTTATTTCGATCTCACAAAGAATAGGCGGGTGTTTCCCGTCCGCCTATTCTCGAGGGGTTTTACCGTTTCCCATCGGGAATTTCGACAAGAGAGGCGAGGGTTGCTGTGGCATCTCGCGGCGGTTCCTCGTCTCTTGGCAAATAGTGAAAAGAGATGTCCTTGAACCGAGCAATGAGCTCCTCCATGTACGCGTGGTACTTCGGCGCCGTAATCTACCGTCTTCCATTTGTTGGACACTTGATTGATGATCAATGCCGAGTCTCCATACACATCCAGCTTCCGAGATGTTGCGCTCGAGGGCGGCTTCCTGCACCGGCCGCACAGCCGTATTCGCCGCATTGTTGGTCGTTTCAAAATTCAAACTTGATGGCTATGGGAGCGTGCTCGCCCTGGGATCGACAAGGAGCATTCCAATACCATTCCCTTCTTGTTGGCTGCCCCATCGAAGAAGAGTTGCCGGCTTGCGCCGCCGAGTGAAAAGATTCCGTCGTCCGGAAATTGCGGATCGTGACCCTTAGGTTCACCGCTGGGAAGTCGGCCACCGATCTCGCCATTACTCGCCCTTTGTTGATTTTCTCGACCATGTACTTGATGTCGAACTCACCAGAAGAATGACCACTGCTAGTCGCATTGACAGGACGGCTTGTCAAAGAGATATCTGACGGGTCCATTTTGGAGACCAGAGCACCGAATGTGACCGCATGTAGTGTTTCAGCTTCCCGACTACCCATACCAAGGCGGTACAAGTTTTCTAATGCCGAGTAGCCGAAGTTCACTTCCTGAAGCTTCCGGCTTACGAAGTAGATTGCATGCTCAACCTTGGAATCTTTCTCTGTTCTTGTGCCAAGATTGTTCGATTGACGTGTCTCATCGTCGACATGTGAGTAGTGGCTTGTTTTCATGTGGCGGGCACATAATTGGGGGATTCACCAAGTAGGTCTTGATCTTCTCAAAAGCTGTTTGGCACTCAGAGTCCCATTTGATGTCGGCATTCTTTTTCATCAGTTTAAACATGGGCTCGCAGAGAGATGTCAACTGGTTGATGAAGCGACTGATGTACCGAAGTCTTCCCATGAAGCTCTTCACTTCGTTAAAGTCTCGAGGCGGCTTCATGTCGATGATGGCCTTGATTTTCTTGGGATCGGCTTCGATACCCCTTTCGTAACCATGTACCCCAAGCACCTTGCCGCGCTGACGCCGAAGGTGCACTTCGCAGGTTCAATCTCATGGAGTGTTTTCTCGAGTCCGTTGAAGAACTTTCTCGATCCGTCATGTGCCGCATGTCCGATCCTCTCGAGTGGATGATCATGTCGTCGACATATACTTCGATTTCTTTGTGAATCATGTCATGGAAGAGGGTTTGCAGCCCGCCGGTAAGTAGCCCCGGCTTCTTCGCACCGAACGGCATGACCGTGTAATGCATGTCCCCCACGGAGTGGTGAAGGCGCCTTGGCTTGATCCTCCTGACATCTTGATCTCGGTTGTATCCAGCGAACCCGTCCACGAAGGACTTTACTTCAAAATTTGCCGTGGTGTCGACCAAAGATGTCGATGTTAGGCAAAGGGAAATCATCTTTAGGGCCGGCCTTGTTGAGATCCCCGAAATCCACACAAAGATCCGACCTTTCCATTGGCCTTGGTGACCGTCACGATGTTGGAGAGCCAAGTCGGGTACTCAATCACTCGATGAAACCAACTCTGAGCATCTTCTCAATTTCTTCTTTAACTTGCAAGGACCACTCGCTTGATCTTGCGCAGCCTTCGTTTGACAGTGCTTGGATTCGGGATCCAGGGAATTCTCGTGCTCTACGATCGAGGGATCGAGTCCCGGCATGTCCCGATATGCACCAGCGAACACGTCAACATACTCCCTGAGGAGGCTTATCGTGGCTTCTTTTTCTCGCATCGGCGAAGAAACCGCCCACTTGTGTCTCTTTAGGCTCTTGCACCGACCCTGTGTTCACTTTGGTCATAACCTCTTCTGGCAGCTTGGGCCCGGTTGTCCTCTTGGTCGACTAAACGCTCGAGAACTTCTCTAATGTATTGCTCATTTAATGTGTCTCGCTTCTTTATCAATTGAATTATTAACGTCTTTTAAGTTGTTTGTTAACTTATCGCTTGTTAAAGTGGCAATGAGAGGATACTCCGAAAGGTCGACTTTTCATTAAGCAAGAACGGAAATACATGGATGGCTACATTATCATGGTCCTCCGGCTGTAAGGCCATTGGATGACTCGCAGGACCGGACTTTTACAAGGACTCGACTCGCAGGGTTTGAGACCGGGTTTAGGAGATGTGGGTGCAGCCCGCCTTGTCTTCCGCCGCCTCGGCTTGCCCTCGTCCGGTGAAAGTTACCCAGCTTCTTCGGCATTGCCGGATGCTTGATGAGGGTTCGGGATCGAGAGGCTTGGCTTCGCCGTCCCAACCATGGCAATCATGCCGTTTTCTGAGCCCAGTCAATCGTGCTGGCACCTCCGTGACCTCTTCAAAGAGACTCGTAGAGCCGGTCCACCGAGAGCGTCTTCTATGAATTCCTGTTCCTTCGCTTTGGAGTTACCGTCTCGAATGTGGCCTCTGGCCGATCCGAACAATCTGTTTTCCCATGGAGAGTACCTTGAAGTTGCTCCTCCAAGTCTCGGGATTCCCTTGAATGTGTACTCGTGGCCGGACCGTGGTGGCAGCTGGTCCAGTAGAGCCGTGATGTCGAGGAACGCTCCCCTAATCGGATTAGCTTGAGTCCTCTCAAACGCTGAGGTCCCGTGCTAGCTGTTCCATTCTTTCGTAGTCTCGTGCCGACTATCCCCGCTTCTTTCTCATCTTCATCAGCTTCCACCGTCGGTCCCCCGCCCGCCGCTCGTTTGGCCTCGCTCGTCGGTTCCCTGTCGGCCCTCGCTTCTGCTGCCGGTTCCCTTGCCGGTCCCCTCGCCCGCTGTCGGTTCCCTTGGTGAAGTAATGAGCGAGGTCAAAGCCGTAAGGCCGGAGGTTGGGTGTGCCGTCGGAGGTTCCCTTTGCGGGCCGTCGCTTGGTGCGGGCGAGCCTTTGTCTTCCTTGATGTCACCGGTGTTGGCATCGTAGCCAAGCCCCGGACCGTGGTGTGGTCCTTGACTTCAATAACTTGGTGTTGGCCTTGTAGCCTTTTGCCGAGCCCCCTCCCCGGGATGAAGTTCATGAGTTTCATCATCTTCATGGCAGGAGGAATCGGGTCGTGAGATAGTGGAAGGTCCACGTTGCATATTTGGATCTTGGAGGTCTCCGTAGTGAATCCTAATGCCATGTTGTCATTATGCTTGATTTCTAACACCGAATGTCGTTGGTGCCGGTCCCCTCGATGGTGACACCGTCGCCGTAGATCGTGGTTAGCTCGTTGCCTTGCATGAACTTGAGGCACCGATGAAGGGTGGATGCCACGCCATTGATTTGATGCAGCCTGTGGACGCCCAGATGGCCGTGAAAGTGATTGGAATGTCCAATACTTGGAATTCGTGGGGATCATCCGCTTGCCGAACCAAATGTTAAGAGTAGCAACTCCGAGAACTGTACGGAAGTAGAGTCATAGGCCTCGACAAAGGTGGATCAAGGCTTCAGATCTCGGCTTGATGTCAAGCAGTCCATCATCTTCGGCAAGACATTCATTCCGGAACCTCCGTCTACCAACACGCGGGAAGGCGACGCTCGTCCACTGGATCGTGATGTAGAGCGGCTCATTTGTGATCGCCCCCAAATTTTGGAAGGTCCAAATCTGAAGGTGATAATGTTGCCATAGTGGATGTTGCCGATCATCCGAATGACTTCTGCCTGGGTCAAGCCCACGGGGACCATGGTACGGGCCAGCTTTCCTCTAGCTTGAGCTTGTGAGGATAAGAGGAGGTGAGCAGAGACCAAAGGGAAATGTTCGCCCGAGTCCGCTTGAGCCGAGTGAGGATCGGGTCCTCTTCAGTGGAACTTGCGCCTCTGGCCGGCCGGGTTGCGCCTCCGGCTCCGCCGGCTTTTAGTGGCCTTGGATGGTAATGCATGGATTTGACCCGATCGGGTTAGAACGCCGACATCGTTTGGTTCCTTCGAACAGCCGCCCGAGTTGAGCCATAGTTAGAGGAGGATTCCTCGTAGCATAGGGCCATATGTCTTCCTCAACTCATCGATCATGGATGTATTCCCCGAAGCTTCGGCCTGACGGATTCTCGTCCCCGTGATACCGGCTTAGGTGCCTCTCGGGGAGTGTAGCCTACGGTTTGACGCACTGCTCGAATGTCGGTGCACAACAATGGTCGTCTGAGCCGAACCGTGCATTGCCGACCCTCCGAGGGAGGTTGGAGAGTTCTAGGTTCAAAGCGAACAGCCTCCTTGATCTCTTCACGGTATACCGCGCTCCTTTCCTTCTTGCCGAGCATACTCAAGGCATTCTCGAGTTGGGTCCGGCGATACTCATGGTTTGCTAAGCTTCCTCCACTTGGCCCAGATTAACTTTCTTGCGCAGAGCCTCGCGTCGAGAGTTAATGACTGCGTTTCTTCCCATGTGAGAATAGCCAGGGCTTCTTTGAACCGCATGCGGCGCGCCTAGATAAACTTCCACCGGGGAGAGCTTTCTTTTCGCTTTATCTCGAGTAGCGGGTATGTCGGAAGGTGAGTACACGGCTTCCCGAACATCTCGCCCATGTAATCGGTGGCCGACCCGCCGATCGTCTCGTAAACGAATGCCGTAGATCGTGGAATCTCCCCGAGTAGTTGCTCGAGACGAATTTCCATCCTCCTCTTGTTTTTAAATAGACCTTCCTCCCCGAGTTGGCCTTTCAATTTGAGTGTGGAAATGATCCGTTTCCATCCTCCCAGACCCTCGGGAGTCCGGTTTTGTTGACTTCATGCCCGGCTTGGAAAAGAATAGTTTCATCGTCTTCGCTGCCGCTTTCACAGAACTTGCTTTCCTCGGGAGGTAAGCGCCGGGATTCGCTCGCCGTGTCGTTCCATCTCCTAGGTCATCGGGACTGTTGACCACCCTCGCGTGTGGCAGGGGGTTGGATGAGAACAGACGATAGTCGAGGAAGTTGCCGTGAGCAAAACCCCGAGGTCGAACCGGTCTAGAGTGGCCTCTAGCTTTCTCGTCCGAAGCCGCCCGTGACACTTTAAGGGCTTGGTCCCTGTAGGTCTTTCGAGCTTGGTCTTCGTCCCAAAGACGGCTTTCTTGAGCGGCTAGTTCCATGAGGGCTTTCCTTGCGAGAGCTAAACAGTCTCCGTAGGTGCGCGCCGTCTGGCTAGTGTCCAGAACTGTGATCACATCCAAATCGCCGAATGGCGGGAACACTTGGATTACGTTAACGAAGGAAGTCGGACTGGGACATTCCATGCGGCCTTCCTTGATCTCGATTACCAAGAAGTTTGCCCAATTTGCTTGATTGAACCCACGGGTGTTGAACTCGCGATGTTGACAGCTCGTGATCTCGCTCGATCGCCAAGTCTATCGTAGCTAGCGCCCTACCGGGCAGATGTCCGAATCCGGGCCGTGACGACCGGGAGTAGAATCGAACCGGAGCATGTTGATGCCGAGGTGGTCATTTCCAATGCTCGGAAGCCGACTGCCTTGCAGGAAGACCTTCACGTATGTTTTCGGGTGGCCGCCTAAGCGTTCCCGAGGTTGATCCGATTCGTGATGTGGTGAGAAGCTTTGTCTCCTTCGCTGTTGACCTTGGCCTTGGCGGCGCTTGAGGGTATAAGCTTGACTGACGCACGGGCCGGTTGCCACCGGGCCGGTACTTCGGAAGTACCGATGAGCTCGAGCTCGGCTGGCCGTGGCCTCGTTTACCATGAGCAGGCAAATAAGCCGAGGGTGACTTTGGTATTGCGTAATCCGACGATGAGGACCGGATCCTTGGTATCATCAGGATATCTGGAATAGATGATGTTGACGAAGTCGTCGCCGCCACTTGATCGAGGGATTCTTCGTCGTGTCAACCAGTAGCTTCCAATTGTCGGATAGTTGCCTGTAATGGACGTTGAGCTTGACAATTTCCATGGTATTGGAGCCTTGGTCATAGGTGACCTGATCGGAAGGAGTTCCGTCCTCAAAACTGAGCATGTGAATGCAGAGGTCTGCCCGCGGGTCTGTCGCATCCTCGACTCCGGAGAGTCCTGATTCGTCGTCATCTGACGGCTCAATCCAAACGTAGGGACGTATCACGTCCGGGTGTGTTGCTGGAGCTGCTAGAAAAACATCATGCCCTTCATTGGAGAAGAGAGGTGCAACGGGTAGTTCCTCATGGAGAACGTCCCATACGACTTTCATGCATTCATCACGAGTGTGACGGTGCTTGTTGACCTTTATCACGAAGATCTCTTCGCCTGGCGGGGCCAGAGAGTTGGTTTGAAGAATGCTGACGAATCTCCGATTGAGACTCTGGGGTTTATGTGCCCGCATCATGGCGATGTTCGCTGCTTCTTTCCAACCCGCTCCAAATGTTGGAAACGACAGGCTGAACTTGATGTATCGACCGTCTGTGGTCCGCCCGCTCGAGTACGTTTACATAATTAGCATCTCCTACTCGAGGGATTCTCGATGAGATTTGCCCCGATAGTCCCTCGTTGATTCGAAGGAGGTAGCCCCTTGCGGCCTCCGACCGGGCACGCTTGGCTATTGTCTCGGCTTCGTTTCCTATGAGGAAACTGTCCCCTCGGATGACTTCAAGATCTCCCTACTGGTTAATGAACTTAACACACTGATGGAGAGTGGAGGCTATGGCTTTCATGTGATGTAGCCAAGGGCGTCCCAAGAGGGTCGTGGAACTCGGATGGAATGTCCATCACATGGAATTTTGCCGGCACCATTTGGGTCTCGAACCGCAGTTCCAGCAGTCACCGTCCCCGTGATGGGACGAGACGTGTCGTCGTAGGCCCTGATAGTCCGGGTTGACGGAATCAGATGGCTTTCTTTGATGCGGAGGGCTCGCATCATGCTGAGAGGGAGAACATTAACGGCTGACCCGTTATCTACCAATACTCCGGGGAGTGATATGATGTTGAGCTTGAGAGTGATGTACGTAGCTTCATTGTGCCCCGAGGCATCTCTCGGTAGATCTTCGTCACGTAACGTGATCATACCGCCATACGCCGGGAATCGTAGATCTCATCTCTATCCGTAGAAGGAGAGTCATCCACCCACCCGTTTCTGTCTTTCTTTTGCGAGGTAAAGCCTTTGCAGGAACCTCGGGATTGCTGAGGCCGCTGTGTAGTGCCGCGCCTTGGTTAGCACGTTGATCGAGTGCGAGTGCCAAGCCGACTTTGATCTTCCCTTGCCGGTCCGGCTCTGAAGCCGGACAAATTGAATCTTAGCCGATCCCGCGGGGTTTTGTCTCCGACCGGCGCAAGGTTACCAAGGTCCGAGGTATTCCGGAGCCCCTGGGCCTCGAACTCGGTTTCGCCGGGACTTTTCGGCTTTTCCACCCTCGCGCTCTAAAGCCGCATGGCCTCGGAGGAAGAGAGGACTCGGCTAGAGTAGAGTACGTAGTAGTCGAACCTCCTGATGGCTCTCCGAGTGTACCCACACCGGTATATCCAGCCTTCATATCTTTCTCTCAAAGATCTCTGCTGAGAGGACTTCTTCTTCTGCTTTTCTGAGGATTGCTCCTGACCATAGTCTGGGACTCGTACCTGTGCAAAGCGGAGCCACAAACATCGTAGCCGATGTGGACATTAGATGAGGACCCTACTGGAAGAATCGGAGGAACCGGCTCGCGACAATCTTCTTGGGCTCCCACTCAATGGAATTCACACTGTTATTGTTCGAAAAGGGGTTTCCGACTGTATTGAGCCCACGGGGACGCTCCAATTTGCCATCTTCTATCAAGTTCTGGATTTCGTATCGCAACCCCAAACAAGCTTGTCTCGTGGTATGGCCGTGATACCGATGGAAGGCGCAAGATTTGTTCTTGTCCGCATTGGCTACGGGATTCTTGGGTTTGTAATTTGCAACGGGTTTAAGGAGACCTTCCTTGATTAACCCTTCCAACATCTTGCTTAGCGGCATGTCCAACTTGTCGAAGTGTACGGCAGTCGCTTTGAAGTGGAGTTGTTGCTTTGTGGACCGGGTTTCGTTGCCCGACCGTCGTCCCCGATGGATATAGTTGACAGACGTATCTTTCCCTTTGCGGGGCCGGTGCGGGATTGAATGCAATCGCCGAGCGGTATCTCGTATGGCCGTGTGCAAGAGCTAACTTTTCCTTGAGATCCTTCTCGAACCGTGAGCCGGCATTGACCATGGCCCGAGATCCTGGGAAGAAATGATGACCGATGAGAGTTCTCGATGGACGGTCTTAAGCAGACTTGAAGATCCGCATCCGTTCCTCTTCGAGAGCGGCTCCATGATCTCGGAGAGTTTCCAACTCCACCTCTTGTAGAATTCCCCAACACTTTCATCCGCTTTTGCTCGGTGGTGATTAAGTCCTCGCGACTTGTTTCCCACTCTAAGTTGGATCGGTACCGTTCCGGTGAAGATGTTACTAATCTGATCCCAGGTGTGGCGATCCGCAGGCTTGACCCTTAGAAACCATCGTAACGCTGAACTTTTGAGCGTATGTGGAAGTGGTCGGCAATTTGCTGGAGGGTTGCTCCTTTTGCTCTCATGCCGAGAACGTAGGTGTCGACGTGCGTTTGAGGACATTCGGTTCCGTCGAATCGGTCCATCTCCGGCATTTTGAACTTGGCAGGGAGAGGCGTGACCATTCCCGGATCCGTGGATTTGAGCGTTTCCTGCTTTGAGCTGCTCATGGTGGCTTTCAGGTCTTTCATCTGTGCGACCATCCAGGCTAAGGTTGGGTCCAGTGGTGGACTGTGAGGCTCGGCGCCGGGTGCTACCACGTGAGTGGTAATGATTGGAGGTGGAAGGCTCGATATATGTGGATATATGGGGGCCTTTTTTGAACTGTATCGGGGTTTATCCCCGGTGTTTTGGGATTCGTGTATAGGCAATGGGACGAACCCGGGAGGGTATTGAAGGATATTGGCATCCTGGGATGGTCCAGCGCTGTGCTGGTGGTATTGAGTGACAAGAGTAGCACTGGGCTGGCCAAATATGACAGGGTTGCCCTGGGAGGTGGCAACATGAAGCCTAGGTCGGCTGTTTCCTTGATTTGAAGGCATCCCGTAAGTTGGCGGGGGAGGAACCTGATTGAAGGTTTGGTGAACTTATTTCGGGGAATCGTCATCCTCGACCAGGACAAAAGTACCGTCCGATCGGGGATAGCCGCTATACCACGCTCATTCGTAAGCCGTACCACGAAATTCTCGCCGATCTTCTTCGCCTTTTGTGAACCTCACAAGCCCGGATGGCTTCTTCCAATGTCATATCCCGCGCCGGTGGCGGGGTCCTTCCCCGTCACGATTTCTCGGTTAACTAGACATGTCGAAAATTCGGGCCGAGGGAACCGAGGGAACCGAAGAACCGTCCGACGCCGCCGTTACCGTGATTCTGCAAGGCGCCGACCCGGAAATCTGAACCACTTTCTCGCTCGCCGCAGTGAACGAAAGGAAGGGCTTTAGGCTTCGAAAAGGGTATTTGGCTCAAGGTTTCGGGCTTGTGCAATGTGCAGTTACCGATTAATGTTTACTTAAAGCGTGTTTTCTCAGAGTCTTAATCGGTTGGAAAAGAGCGAGTCTTCTTTTTCGCAACTAATCCTAGAGCTCTAATCAGTGGATCTCGTCACTACGCTTATAAGCCCCTCGTTTCCATTGTAGATCATCTTTCTCGAGACGGACTATCCCGAGCGAGGTCTTATAAGGCAAGCGAGTTCCACCGACAAAGGAAAAAGTGAACTTAAGGCTAGCTGATCACGCAAACTTTCAACGTATGTGACACACGGGCCACGCCGAAGTCAACATCCTTAAGTTAAGGCGGGATCGTGCCAAAATTTCGGCATGCACCTCTCCCGACTCGCTTGCGCGAGGGACCTTAGCTTTTGGCATTGGCCAAGTTGTGGCTGGCACGGTGGATACGGTGAGGTTTGGTGACACGGCGTCACATTGAACCTTCAGGTATATTTTCTGTGCTGCAGAGTTCGCTGGCCAAAAGTCAAGGCCGAAAAGCTCAAGACTTCTGGCGGGAACGACCTTCGGTCTCAACCTCTCGAGCTTGACTCGGAGCGGGGCTCGGCGTAAAAACATACACTTAGGCTTTATGACACGAGCTAAGCCAAAAACCAACCGGGGTCTTGGACAAAGTGTGACACAAAGAGTGCATGGCTTACACGGGCTAGGATGGGATGTTTGGGACGACCCCGTGCGCCCCCGAAAGGTGTCTGGCAGACCAATCGAGGTGCAACTGATAAGGCCATCCCGGGTTAGGGGTTGTAGTGTGCAGTGTACCGAGGCAGCAAGTGCACGTGAAGTGCGGTGTTCCGAGGCAGCAAGTGCGCGTAGTGTGCGGTCACTAAAATTCATTTTCTGAGTAAAAACAGAGATTTTTCAGAATGTGTCTTAAAGCATTATGATGCGCAGTTCAAAAGACAGCATGGAAATCAAACATGAATGGGAATGCACAAACATGGTATGATTTTGGAAAATGTCAATGTAATGCCTTTGAAAAAAACCGTTCGAGGTTTAAAGTAACACACGCACACGAAAACGAGGAAGGGTAAACGAAAGTTTGACCCACGGAATGCTTTTTTGAAAACAACGGCAGTTTTGAAAAAAGTATCTTCTCCCAGTGGAAGTCGCTAACCTAAATTACCCGGGATTTCACGCGGGCGGCGCGAAACGCGATTGTCTTTCGCGGAGGGTTGGTGTCTGAGACCTCGCTTCATGGGAAGGAAAAAATGAGGAGTCGCCACGCGGTTTTTTGTATTTTGAGCCCAAACGTTGAGAAACGACTTTTGTGAAAATGGTGTCGTTTTTATTGGTAGCAAAAACTTAGGAAAAGGCTTTGAAAACGGGGGTCATTTTTATTGGTAGCAAAAACGAGTAAAAAGCTTTTTAGTACCAGAGATTGTTAGGTTCGGAGGTCACGTTACGTTTCGGGAAGAGTATATTGAGATCACCCGAAACGCCTCGTATGACGAGTCTTTCTACCTTTCTCGAAATCGTGTGTGTGTGTGTTTTTGAAAAGGGGGCTTGAATGACAAGCTTAATCTTGGTTTGAATGTCAAACGTTGATTAGGTGATCTTTTGAAAAAGCGATCGTTTGAATGACAAACGTCGGTTTTGAGACGGAAATGAGCGTTTGCGTGACAAACGTCGATTTGAGTTAGAAAAGGAGTTCGAATGACGAACTTTTGGTTTTGAACCGGGCGATTCATTGTTAACGATTTTTACGGGAAAAAACGTATTAAATGATTTTAAATGTCAAATAGCGGCTTTAAGTTTGAAAGATGAGCGTTCGGAGGCCAAACGTCATTTCGCGCGTTTTGAAAGAGAGTTCGAAGGACGAACTCCGGTTTTGAACCGGGCATTACATTGTTAACGATTTTTACGAGAAAAATACGTATTAAATGACATGCAATCAACGAATCGGGTTGCGACTCGGACTTCGAAAAGTAAATACTATCACGATCCAAACGGGTCGGACTTTGTAAATGACAGTATTTAAAGTAGTATCAACGGAATCAAACGATCCGGAATCGTAAATGACGATCGACGCGCCAAACGGCTCGGAGTTGTAAATGACGATCAACGAGCCAAAACGGCTCGGAATTGTAAATGACAGAAAGTAAATGACGATCAACGGATCGATCGATCCGGAATGGTAAATGACAGAAAAAGTAAACGGAACGGGGTCGGAACGCCGTTTTAACCCGTGATTACTTCTCTTACGGAAAGAGAAGAGGATCGAGGGGCTAAAACGTATCGGACCCCGTTAGACGGAGGCGTCTACATTTCAGTAACGGTGTTCGAAACGGTTATAGCGACTGGCGCGTAAACCGAGACGAAACGAGAGATTAGAGAGAGGTAGTTATACCTATGGCTAGGGTCAACTCCTTTGGCTCAGAAGGTGTGTACGGGACACGGAAAGAGGTTTGAAATGGTGTTTCGTAGTGGTGAGGGACGTATTTGATCAAAATACGGAGGTTTCACGCGAATCGAGGCAAAATGGGAGCTCGGGAGGGGTGAAACTGGTAAGGGCCGTGGGCTGTGGTGAATTTTGGGGTGAAAATGTTGTTCTTCAATGGCTTTGACAGCCCTCCTATTTATAGGTGAAAAATGCAGTAAGAGTCCGGCCGGACTTAGACTGTTTTCCAGGGGTTTTTTGGTATTTTGGAATTTTGAGGGGCTTGCTGGCAATTTCAGAAAATGTGCACAGGGAGTCCGGCCGGACTTTGACTGTATACCAGGGGTATTTTAGTCTTTTCCCTTTGATTTCTGATTGAAAGGTGATGTGTGGGCTGTGGCATGGCTGCCACGTGTCCCATGACTCACCAAATGCGTGGGAGTTCGTTCCCCGGTCCCGGTTTTGTCCGTTTTTTAAAATAACAGTCCAAAAAATGTCCAAAACGCCCTCGGAAAGTGCCGGAAAGTGCGTGTTTTGGGGAAAGCCATACTTTTACGTGAGATGACACGTGTTAAGTATGCTTTGACGTCGGGATGCACGGGGCGGTCCCGGGATGTCTCGTTGGCATGGCAACGGGGAGTTTAACGAGTTCCGGTTAACCTGGAGCGGGCCAGTTAACGGATTTCGGTTAACTTTCTGACGGATTTTGACGATCCGGATTTGGGTAATTACACCATGGCATGAACTCAAAGTATTCAACCAAACTCATTTCTTTTCATTTCAAACAACCAAGTAACTGATCCAAAACTATCACAACTGATTTATAACATCATAATATCATCATTATATATATTATGAACATTTATAGAACAGAATCATAATAACTTACCAAAATTTATCAAATAAAAGGAAGATTTGATCGGCTATACTTGCTCTAATCAACTCCCTGAGCAATAATTTGAAGTCGGAATCAAAAACAAATCAACGGTTGAATTTCTAGGATTTTCGGAAGATAACCTAGGGTTTAGGTTCTTCTAGACTGAGAGAGAAAGAGAGAAGGTTGAGGAAAATTTCTTGGCTTCTTGGAGAAGCCATAAAGAGATTTATATAAAATATTTTACACATAAACTCCTCCAAGTTTGAAATCATACCAACAACCACCTTGAGGTTATATTTAAACTCAAGCTCCTCGACAACTTTCATAATACTTTCAATTCAAAATTCAAGTATTATCATTTTACTACACAAATCTCCCCTGTCTTTCATTTAAACATTATATGATTCAAATCAAGTTAATAACCTCTAAATTCACGTAATTCATCCAAATGAACACGTAATCAAACCAAATGCCAAAAAGCACAAGATGAGATGCAATGCAAACCCAACCCCACGTGCTTCACGTGTGACCAAAATGGTGCCTAGGTTTAGGGTCGTGACACTCACTCCCCCTTAAATAAAATTCATCCCGAATTCGGACTTCACTTACCTGAATGATCAAACAAATCAGGATACTTCTATCTCATCTCAGATTCCAATTCCCAAGTAGCTTCCTCAATGGTGTGATTCTTCCAAAGAACTTTCACCATAGGAATACTCTTGGTACGCAATTCACGGACCTGCCACTCCAGAATCCGCAATGGTACCTCCACATAGGTCATATCCACCTGGACATCCTCTGGAGGAGAACTCAATACAAGAGAGGAGTCATAACAGTACTTCCTCAACATGGACACATGAAACACGTCATGAAGAGAAGAAAGAGATGGAGGTAGAGCCAATCGATAGGCTAACTCACCTACCTTCTCTAAAACCTCAAATGGACCAACAAATCTAGGAGCCAACTTCCCTTTGTTGCCAAACTTTTTGATTCCCGTTCTTGGTGAGATTTTCAAGAATACCAAATCACCAACCTGAAAGGATAACTCCCTTCTTCTAGTGTCGACATAGCTCTTCTGACGACTCTGGGTTGTCCTCAATCTGTCACGGATCACTTTGATCTTCTCAGTTGAGTCTCTAACCAAATCTGGACCCCAAAGTCTAGCCTCACCAACCTCATCCAAACGCATTGGGGACCTACATTTCCTCCCATACAGTGCCTCATATGGTGCCATCTCAATGCTGGATTGGTAGCTATTGTTATAGGCAAATTCCACTAAAGGCAAATGGTCTTCCCAAGATAACTGGAAGTCCATCACACAAGCCCGTAGCATGGCCTCTAGAATTTGAATGGTCCTCTTATTGGTGTAATGCCCTAGACTATAATTATGATTGACTTAAACCGTTATATATCATCTTTATTATTTATTATAGAGCACATTTATTCAATTCATTATATGTTTGCATGTTTATTATACTGAATTGCGTCCCTAGTTGTTGTGAACAACTAGTATAAGTTGGTAGTAGATAATCATGGAGATGATTATATCCATGTGATGCACATTACACTTATGGATAATTGCTAGAGAACAAGTATTGGACATGACCTACCGATGAGATTTATGACATGGTCAATAGTCATATGTGTCAGGAATAAATCTCATGATAGTCGTGTTATTGAATCCTTGTACCTGAGATTATCATCGTCTTCCACATGATGAAGATTGTGTTTGATATAGTCTAACACTATCTTTAACCGGATAGCAATAAGGGCTATGTTGGCATGATTGGACTCATGTAGGGAAGAATGATAAGTCAAGACGGGATTTGTCCCTCTTATGAAGAGAGATGTTTACTTGGGCCCCTCGATGAATAATGTTGATGAAATGTGTGGCCACACTCAAGTGATTTGATAGAGATCAAAGGCATTTGGATTATCAACATATTCGGGATCGAGAAATCATTGAACAAGATGAGTTGACATAGACCATGACTCATGTTCAATTAGACATCATGGACAAAGGGATTGTGACATTTGATTATATAGGAATCAAGCTTTAATGTTATATTAATTGGGTGGATATAATGGTTTGCTAGAAACCACTTATGTCTTGTGAGTTTGATGTTTCAAACTCACTACCAACATAAATATAATTCCTATAGGGTCACACACCAAGAACGGATTGAAAAATGACCGAAAATGGATTTTTAGGTGAGGCGGGCACCTCACGAAAGGCGGGGCGGGCGCCTGGAGAGCAGAAACTTTAGGAGGCTGGTGGAGGGCTTGGGGCGGCTGCCTGGGGAAACCTGGGGTGCGTGCCTCAATGCCAGAAACTCCCCTCCATCCTGTTTTGCTGCAACTCTGAATTTGGCTAGGAAAAGGACTATTTACAAAGTATAAATAGAACCCTTTTGCCTCAGCCTTGGGATACGTTTTTAGAGGTTTTTGAATCACTAAAACATAGATTTTGATTGAGAATCAAGGATCTAAAACACCCCAAATCAATTCCATTGAACAACCATTGATTGTTGAATATTGATTCAACAATCGGAGATCATCTAGCAATCAAATCAAGAATTGTTCTTCGTCCGTTCGCGTGTGGATTACCGATAGAGGGTGATAGTTTAATCACCAAAAGCTTGGAGCCTTCATCCATCGATTCTTCACAAGGTAAAAGATAAGGAGAAGATCAAAACCTAAAATCAACAGTTTTGAGATTTATTTTTGAGATCCGAATTTCAGATTCAATTTCAAGCAAATCTAATGGCATTCAAGGTATGTAAAATCTATTTCGTATATATTTCTAATCTCTTCATGCTAGATGGATTTAGGGCTAGGGTTTTGATGTTAATGTTAAATCTTCCGTTGCATTTGTAATCCCAAAACCCAACACCTCTCAGTCTGCCCATCAGTCTGAGTATGAAATGCAGTATTAAAACTCAACTTGGACCCCAAGGCTTCATGCAAAGCCCTCCAAAACCGCGAGGTGAATCTAGGATCCCTATCAGATACAATGTTGACATGTACCCCATGAAGTCTCACAATCTCACGGATATACAATTGGGCCAATATCTCCAATGAATACTTGGTTGAAACTGGTAGAAAATGAGCTGATTTGGTCAGTCTATCCACAATCACCCATATAGCATCCATATTCCTCGGAGTAGGAGGCAATCCAGTCACAAAATCCATAGAAATGCCCTCCCACGTCCACTCCGAAATATCCAATGATTGAAGTAATCCTGCTGGTCTCTGATGTTCAGCTTTGATCTGTTGGAAAGTTAAACACTTTGATACAAATTCTGCAATCTCCTTTTTCATACCCTTCCACCAGTAACCTCTCTTCAAATCCTGATACATTTTGGTGCTTCCTGGATGAATAGAAAATCGGGACTTATGGCCATCCTCTAATACCTGCCTTTTGATCTCTGGGGAAGAAGGTACGCAAATCCTGCCTTTGAAGGTTAGAATTCCATCCTTGTTCAATGAAAACTCCCCAGTCTTGCCATCTTGCAATTTTTCTCTAATTTTCTTCAATTCATTGTCATTCAACTGAGCTTCCAAAAGATCCCCATATAAAGTAGGAACAAATCTGACATTAGCAAACAACATATCACCTTTCAATTCTCGAGATACCATAAATGATAAATGAGCCTTATGGCTAATATCATCAGCCACCACGTTAGCCTTCCCGGGATGATAAGAAATGACACAATCATAATCCTTCAGAAGCTCCAACCAATGCCTCTGTCTGTTGTTCAATTCCTTTTGAGTAAACAAGTATTTCAGGCTCTTATGATCTGTAAATATCTCAAATTTGGTGCCATACAAGTAGTGCTTCCACTTATGCAACGCAAACACAATAGCTGCTAACTCCATATCATGGGTAGGATAATTCTGCTCCGCTGGTGATAACTTCCTTGAAACATACGCAATTACCTTTCCATTTTGCATAAGGACACAATCCAATCCCTCTTTAGAAGCATTACTGAAAATAACAAAATTCTCACAACCCTCTGGAAGTGTAAGGATAGGAGCTGAAGTCAATCTCTTATTCATTTCAGTAAAGCCAGCTTCACACTTAGTATCCCATATAAATGGTACATCCTTCCGAGTCAATTTGGTTAACGGAGTTGCAATCCTCGAAAATTCCTCTATAAATCTTCGATAATACCCCACTAACCCAAGGAAACTACGAACTTCTGTCACTGTAGAAGGCTGTTTCCAGTTGACTACGGCCTCAATCTTTGTAGGATCCACTGCAATACCAGTACTGGATACCACATGACCCAAGAAAGAAATCTGTTCCTGCCAAAATTCACATTTGCTGAACTTTGCAAATAACTGTTTCTCACAAAGCACGGATAAAACAATTCTCAAGTGCCTCTCATGATCTTCCCTGGATTTTGAATATACCAGGATATCATCAATAAAAACCACAACAAACCTATTAAGATACGACTTGAAGATCCTGTTCATCATGTCCATAAATACGGCTGGTGCATTGGTCAACCCAAATGGCGTAACAAGAAATTCATAATGCCCGTACCTTGTTCTGAAAGCTGTTTTAGAAACATCATCTGGCTTGATTTTCAATTGATGGTATCCGCTACGCAAATCTAACTTGGAATATATAACGGAACCTTGGAGTTGATAAAATAAATCATCAATATGAGGAAGAGGATATTTGTTCTTAATAGTAGCTTGATTCAGTTATCTGTAATCAATACACAACCGCAATGTACCATCCTTCTTCCTAACAAATAACACTGGTGCTCCCCAGGGTGAAACACAGGGACGAATAAAACCCCTGTCTAACAACTCCTGCAACTGAATTTTCAACTCTTTTAACTCAGCTGGATCCATTCTGTAAGGTGCTTTAGAAATTGGTGAAGTACCTGGCAATAAGTCAATACAGAACTCCACCTCTCTATCTGGAGGCATAGAATACTCAGTTGAGAATACGTCACTAAACTCATTCACAACTGGAACACAAGCTAGTTCAGGAGACTTCTTACTAGAGTCTAACACATATGCCAAGTATCCCTCACACCCTTTGGATAACAACTTTCTAGCCTATAGTGCAGATATAACATGAATGCCAAATAAAGACTTATCAGCATCAAATATAAACACAGGCACATCAGGCATAGAAAAGGTGACTCGCTTTCTGTGACAGTCCACCAAGGCATGACAAGAACTCAACCAGTCCATGCCTAAAATAACATCAAAATCTTGGATTGGTAACTCTACCAAATCCACTGGCAATACATGCCCACATATAATCACCTCACAATCATGATAGATCAAAGAGGATTCGAGGTGCTCTCCCACAGGAGTAGAAACCTCTAGCACATAAGGTAATAACTTAGGCAACTTATGCAATTTAAATGCAAAATGAGATGCCACATAAGAATGAGACTATCCAGGGTCGATAAGAATACGAGCCCTGACCCCTGAGATAGGGAAAATACCTCTAATAACCGTGGTGGGATATACCGCACCTCGATCCAAGGCAAACACTCTACCTTGGACTCTCTCTTTAGGTTTCCCCTCAACATCTCTTTTCACACCAACTTTGGGTTGGGCACCTTGCTGTCTACCACCCGCAGCTTGACCCTTTTTGAATTTAGGACAATCCTTTTGGAAGTGCCCCATCTCTCAACAGTTCAGACATTTACCCTATTTCCTCCAACATCTGTCTTCAGAATTTCCTATCCTCTTGCAAAAATTGCAAATAGTCCCAAATTGGCTAGATACACGATGAGTTGAAACTATAACTGTTCCTCCTTTAGCCACTCCAGAAGTTGAAGATTTAGGCTGACCCTTGCTCTGACCTGAACTCTGGCCTGGAAACTTATTCTTGCTTCCACTACCCTCAGGTTTACCCCGATGTTATTCGATGTCATTTTCAATTCTGTATACCATATTAACTGCTGCCTGGTAGTTGGGAAAATCATGAGTCAACAATTGTTTTCTGAACTCCAGCTTCAGTCCCTTAACAAACCTATAAACTCTCCTTCCTTCATCTGGTACAAGATGTGGACAATACCTTGCTAGCTCTGTATATTTTGCAGAATACTGGGCCACTGTCATTGGCCCCTGCTCAAACTTCAGGAACTCTACCTCTTTCTTGTCTTTAGTAATCACAGGAATGAAATGCTCTTTGAATTTCCCAATGAAGTTGTCCCAAGTTTGGGGCGTGTGGTCCCGCTCCCAACTTCCCTTAAAGATTTGCCACCAGTGCTCAGCTGGACCCTCCAGTTTGAATACTGCACATCTGAATTTTTCTTCATCTGTACTCTCCATTGCCACAAAAATCTTATTCAGCTTCCAAACATCTCTCAGCTATCAATGGATCTGGATCCCCGTTGAAGCTTGGTGGATCCATTTTGATAAACTTTTCTAATCTATGTGCTGGCCTTCCCTCAGGTTGCTGCTGTGCCTGACCCTGAGCTGCAATATTCTGAAGGAAAACCCGGAACATAGCCATCATTTCCGCATTCTGGTTTCCCCCAGTTCCCATATCACCAATGTTTCCCTGATCCCTCTGCTGGTCATCACCAGTTTCAGCCATTACAATAATCCCTGCATTAAACACTCGGCGTCAGATATCACACACTCCCCCTTAGACTAGACATCTACCCTTGACTTCTAGCCAAAGCTCTGATACCAACTGTGGGCGCCTCCCAACTCCCAAAACCTAAAAACACGTGTCCCAGGATGGAGGGTCCCAAAATACCATCTAAAAAAACTTTTCTTTATATTACTTGAAAAGTATAACAACCCTTTTTTAAAACAATTTCAAAATAACCCCTCTACTCGGAGGTGATATACAAACATGTTTAACCAGTTATAACCTGTATAAGTTACAAGTACTACAACTGTAAAGTTTACACAAGCCGACTTTAAAACAAACCAATCCCAGGTTTAATTACAACACAACATAACTGAAAACATGTTTGTAAAAGTTTTATATACAAAACTTTTCCCAAAAGAATAACCACCACAACATTTCCAACTCCCCAAACCAACACATACCCTAACAACCCAAAACATGTCCAAACTCCTCTCTGGCCTCACCGGTCCGGTCCTCCTGTCTCAGCAGGATCAAAAAACAGTAAAGGGAGAAGGGGTGAGAATAAATCTCAGCAAGCTATTATGTATGCAACAATATGCCATACAATATTCAACACATAAACAGGTTGCTAGATATCAAATATGCAACACATAAATAGGTTGCTCAATATCACATTGGTAAAGCAGTAAACACATTCCATTACCTTCTCTTTACCTTTCATCTGAATTATATGTAGCATAACGGTGGGAGTAATACTCCCCTCATTTGTGAACTGCTGGTGCATATTCACGTCTTATACGATCTCTATCGGAGACCCATATAAGATGGCATCTATCATATGAACTATTCATACATATCCACAGAAGCTGTACACCCCCAAGCCGTGGCTAGAGAAGGGGGAGCGGTCACAGGTATAAGGAAATCTAAGCACCTTATGAAATATCTTCTCATAAGTGATAGTATTCCATATACCCCCGAGGATCAGCTGATACAACATATTCAAGCACATAACAGATACTTGAAAATAAGTCCACCCCATGGGACATCAATACATAACATGGTACTTATTCCTCATGTCAAACCAATCACAATAGTGCACATATATTTCAACACTATTGAATAACAACAATCTAATGACATGGAATTAATACTCATGCTCAACAAATGAAACAATGCAACACGTATTTAAACACTATGTGCACAATCAACTATGAATATGTAAACACTTATGGCACAATGTATATTACATAAGCCCTACATATTTGTTACACAATATATAATCCAGTAACAGGGTATTAATACTCCTGCCCAAACCAATGAAGTAGTGCACTATACATTTCACGCACTATATGAACCAATAACCCTATACATGTCACCACGTAGGGGTACAATATCATATAAGTAGCCCTACACATTCATACTATAACATTAAACACCTTCTATAAAGGTTCCATATTCAAATACCAAGTTTTACTAACTTTGGTTCAAGTTTCACAATTGCCTTTCAACCCTTTTCAAGACAATATTTAAAGCCTTTCCCAATATCAATTTGGACCATTTAAAGTTCCATTGTATAGTACTAAAGTTGTACTAGAATTATAGTTGAAGAGTGCTCAATTATACACTGAGTAGACTAGGTATTCAAAGCCTAGAAAATTGTTCAAAGGCTGCAGGGCAGGGCACGAATCATGCCCTAGGGCATGACTCGTTTCCTATTACACCCCCACCAGAACCAGTCGTCCCCAAGAGGTCACGACTTAGAACAACAACAAGGCATGACCTGTCACGACTGAAGGGCACGACTCGTGCCTCAGGGCACGACTCGTTCCTTTGCCCAGAAACTGCTGTTCAAGCTGAAACATCAGCAGCAAAGCATCAAAATAGCCACCTTGGTTCAGTTCAGCATGCTTAACATCCATATAACCATTCCATGACCTCTAAACATTACCACAAAGCCATAAAACACTCCCATAACAACTCTAGCACCTTCAATTCTCAACCCCATGGCATGAACTCAAAGTATTCAACCAAACTCATTTCTTTTCATTTCAAACAACCAAGTAACTGATCCAAAACTATCAAAACTGATTTATAACATCATAATATCATCATTATATATATTATGAACAATTATAGAACAGAATCATAATAACTTACCAAAATTTATCAAAATAAAAGGAAGATTTGATCGGCAATACTTGCTCTAATCAACTCCCTGAGCAATAATTTGAAGTCAGAATCAACAACAAATCAACAGTTGAATTTCTAGGATTTTCGGAAGACAACTTTCATAATACTTTCAATTCAAAATTCAAGTATTATAATTTTACTACACAAATCTCCCCTGTCTTTCATTTAAACATTTTATGATTCAAATCAAGTTAATAACCTCTAAATTCACGTAATTCATCCAAATGAACACGTAATCAAACCAAATGCCAAAAAGCACAAGATGAGTTGCAATGCAAACCCAACCCCATGTGCTTCACGTGTGACCAAAATGGTGCCTAGGTTTAGGGTCGTGACATGCGTAGTTCGATGCTACAATGAGTGACGGGAGATGCAAAGTTGATTTTCTTTAGGCAAAGTATCTGTGGAGTTTGCTTCCATTGACTGGATTCATGAAGGGATTGCCGTCTAGGTCTGTTAGCTTCATGGCACCTCCGGAGAAGATCTCTTGGACCACCAAAGGGCTGATCCATGTTGGTTCCCATTTTCCAAGTGGATTGGTTCGAGTGGAAGGCTTTTCTTTGAGTACCAGATCGCCTTCCCTGATGTCTCGAGATTTGACTTTCTTGTCGAAAGCTCTAGCCATTCTGCTTTGGTAGGCTCGGATGTGCTCCATGGCCTTTAGTCGTCGCTCGTCTAGCAGAGCCAGTTCGTCGTGTTGGCTTCAGAGCCATTCGACTTCGTTGATCTTATTTTCCAGCAACACTTGGAGTGAGGGAATTTCCAATTCAACGGGCAGTACTGCTTCCATTCCGTATATCTGGGTGAATGGAGTTTCTCCCGTGGCTGTTCTGACTGATGTTTGGTAGCCCCAAAGTGCCAGGTGCATCTTCTCGGGCCAATCTCGTCCTCGTGTGGTCATTTTTCGGATGATCCTTTTGATGTAGCTGAAGAGGTAGTTTGGATCTAAAAGTTCATTAGTATTTTGGAAATGTTCCAAGTATCACTAATGTGGTGAAACTTTATTGTGACAATAGTGGTGCCATTGCTTTAGCAACGGAACCAAGGTCACATTAGCGATTCAAACACATACTTAGACGTTTTACTTCATTCGGGAATTCAAAGAATGAGGAGACGTTGAGAGATGCAAAGTATTAACCGATGATAATATAAGGGATATGCTTACAAAGCTCCTCGCACAAGCAAAAGCATGATGGTCATGTGAGGTCCATGGGTATACGATACCTAGGAGATGGAGCCTAGTGCAAGTGGGAGATTGTTGGTGTTATGCCCTAGGCTGATTATTATTATGACTAATAATCGATGCAGTTATGTAATCGTCTTTACTATTTATTATAGAGAAAGATTATTTAGTTCATTATATGTTTACATGTTTATTATATTGAACTGCGTTCCTAGTTATTGTGAATAACTAGTATAAGTTGGTAATGGATAATCATGGAGATAATTATATGCATGTGATGCACATTACACTTATGGATACTTGCTAGAGAACAAGTATTGGACATGACCTACCGATGAAATTTATGCCATGGTCAATAGTCATATGAGTCATGATTAAATCTCATGATAGTCGTGTTATTGAATCCTTTGTATACCTGAGATTATTATCGTCTTCCACTTGATGAACGTTGTGTTTGATGTAGTCTAAGACTATCTTTAATAGGATAGCAATAAGGGCTATGTTGGCATGATTGGATTCCTGTAGGGAAGAATGATAAGTCAAGACGGGATTTGTCCCTCTTATAAAGAGAGATGTTTGCTTGGGCCCCTGGATGAATAGTGTTGATGAAATATATGGCCATACTCAAGAGATTTGATAGAGATCAAATGCATTTGGATTATCAACATATTTGGAGTCGAGAAAGCATTGAATAATATGAGTTGACGTGGACCATGACTCATGTTCAATAGGACATCATGGACAAAGGGATTGTGACATTTGATCTATCGGGAAAATCAAGCTTTGATGTTATATTAATTGGGTGGATATAATGGTTTGCTAGAAACCACTTATGTCTTGTGAGGTTGATGTTTCGACTCACTACCAACATAAATATAATTCCTATTTGGGTCACACACAAAGAGCAAATTTGATTCTGGCTGAAAATTGGAAATTGGAAATCTGGCACGTTTTGTAGCGCGACATACTTTGCCATGGGATGACTCGTGCCCTTTTGGCCCAATTCGTCCCTTGTGAAGGGACGACTGTATCAGAGAGCTGTATATAGGGGATGACTCGTGCCCCTGGGGATGACTCGTCCTGGCGGCGCTGGAAGCCCATTTTTGGCTTGGAAAATGACTCTTCTCCCTAAGTGTTAGGTATTTATAGCAAGTATAAATAGAATCCTTTTGCCCCAGCCATAGGTGACGAAAATTAGGGTTTATGAAACACTAATTCCTTGATTTTGATTATGAATCAAAGATCAAAACGTCCCAAAATCAATTCCATAACAGCCATTGATTATTGAAAGGAGTTTCAATAATCGGAAGAATCATCTAGCAATCCAACAAGAAGTGTTCTTGGTTCGTTCGCGTGTGGATCACCATTAGAGGGAGATTTCTTTATCTCCTAAAGCTTGAAGATCTCGTTTGTTGATTCATCACCAAGGTTGAACAAGGAAGATGAAGATGCAAGTCTCATCAACAAATTCAAAGGTTGAATTTTGAGATTCGTTTTGAACAAACAAATCACATTAAAGTATGAAAATTATATTTCATGTTTCTAATCTCTTCATGCTAGACGGATTAAAGGGCTAGGGTTTTGTTGTTATTTCTAAGTCTTCCGCTGCATTTGTAACCCTAAAACCCAACATCGGGATACCTCGGGAGTGCCTCGGGACAGCTCGGGAGCGCTCGATAGGGCTTCGGAGTACCACGAGGGGCCTCGGAATGCCCCGGATGGAATCGAAAGGGACCGGGATTGCACCGAAGGGTCTTAGAAGGGTGCCTGAAGGCTAGGGGAGAGAGTAGAAAAGAGAGGTGTGTGAAAAATGAGAGGGGGAGCCCTCTATTTATAGGGGTCTGAAAATGGCAAGGTTTGTCGCGGGACACAAGCTGCCATTACCATTTTTTTTTGGTTTTCCTGGATTTAAGGGAATATTGCGGACTTTAAGGGGATTTTGTAATTATGATGTCTGGATGCAAAGTGGTCCGCACTACCCAGTCTGCAGTTCAAATATTTTGCAAAATTTCTAAAAAGTCCTTTTGCCTTTTTTTATCCCAAAAAGGCCCCACCTTGGTTTGGTTGGTGATTTTTGGGGTTTTTGAAGGCTACGGGTGTTCGAGATCACGTTTGTGTGGGTCCGCGGTGTTTCCCGTGCGCTTGAAAGGGAGCAATCCAGATTGGGGTACTTACAGGTGGGGTTAGGGTTAGTAAAACTTACTTGAGGATAGAGTTGGCGAAAGGTATGGCATTGATTGAAGAAGTATCCATCTTTTCGACAGAACTGACAACGTCCTTTGTATGGAGCACGCTGTGGTTGCGGATTGGTGTTAGGGGAATAGGCCAAGTTGGAGTTGGGTGAATATTGTGTAGGGTTTGAGCGGGGGTTGAAGTTTCTGGGTGGATTGGGATTTCTGGATATTGTAAGACCCTATTTATACATAACAAAATGAAGTAAATAAGGTAATAACAAGGACTCTAATATGGCAAGGATTCTAAAACAGACTTGCTGAAGGATTACTGAAGTATTAGGAAATTAAAGACTAAATCTAGGAGAATTATAGCTATAGTTGGTTTAGGAAACAATGACTAGAGTTGGTTTAGGAAACAATAACTTGTAATGCAATTTTGTAGAAGAAGGAGTCTGTGAGGAAGTATCGTTAACATTAAATTCCTCTATTTATTTATGATGAATGTCATTTAGAAAATTGTTAATTTGACATTATTTTTGCCTTTTACCAATACACTTTCTCTATAGCTCAAGTTGATACACTACTAGAAACTGGGCAATTACAGATGGACGCGCTCCGTCGGTATTACCGACGAAAAAACATAGATTACCGACCGATTTTTAATTTGCACTTGCCGGGAATTTCATTTTTTAAATTTTCATTTTATTCTGTCGGTAAAGTTAATATTCCGTCGGTATTACCGACGGAATTGGGTCCGTCGGTAATACCGACGGATATTGTTCGTCGGTAATTAGATGGATAAAAGCTTTTATGATTGTTTTTTTTCTACCTGTCCATCTATTTAGGATAGAAAAATGCCTTTAAGTCACTATTGGAGTCTGCAAATGTTGCGGCTGACTGGAGCTGGGAGCAGGTAATCATGTTTATACTTTATAGGTCTTTTTATCTTGTTTCCTGATTTTAAGTCCTTGTAATTGACCTTAAATTTTCATAGGGGGAGGGCAACACTCCTTCATTTTCTTTCTGTCCAAAAGTGACAAATTAGGGAGGATATCAAAGCTTTTCTGATTGTTTTTTTTCTAAATTTTCTACATCTCCCATTCATTCCTTTAAAAACTCCAGACCTTAGGATTGAAATAAATCTATAATTCCTTTCTAAACGATTGTAGAACTTACAAAATTTTAACCCCCTCTTCTCCCTTTCTTTTCATTAAAGATTGAGAGCGAACCCTGAGTCATTAGGTGTTTTTTGATGGTCAGTTTACCTTTTAGGTGCCCTACTGCATCTAATGCAACATGGAAGCTAGTTTATGTGCTCTGGAGTTTGCTATATGCATATTCTCAGTCTCTCATTATGTGTTTCTAATTGCAGAAAAGAATGAAGGCTCAAGAGGAGCAACGGCAGAATAGATTGGAGTACAGACAATTCCTGGAATCTTGTGGACTATTAAGGTGTGCTTTGAAGCTTAATTTTCACAATCAATTCAAATTGTGATTCATTTCTGTGTCCAGGTGGATACTCAGTGGCGGAAGGCTCAAGACCGCTTGGAAGATGATGAAAGATGCTCACGCCTAGAAAAAAATTGATCGGTTGGAAATTTTCCAGGTAGATTTCTTCGATTGCAGTTGTTATGGTTCATAAAGCACCCTCTCATACTGGCTGTTATGGCAGGAATACATCCGTGATCTGGAGAAGGAAGAAGATGAACAGAGGAAAATAAGAAAGGTACCCTCTAAAACTGCTTTTCTAAGTATGAAAATCTATTGCATGGGGCTACTTGTTCATTCATAGTAATTTTACTGTTAAATATTTAAGGAGCAAATAAAACGGGATGAGCGCAAAAACCGTGATGAGTTTCGCAAATGCTGAAAGAACATGTAGCTGATGGCACTTTCACAGCTAAAACTTACTGGCGTGATTACTGTCATAAGGTAATCTAACGCGTTCATTTTGAAATAAGTACCCATTTGTAACATTTAATTGTAATGCACTCGGTTTATTTGGCTTGTCCATTAGTATTAGGTCAAAGATTCTGCTCCTTATCTGGCTGTTGCATCAAATACCTCTGGTTTTACAACTAAAGATTTGTTTGAGGACGTTGATGAAGAATTAGAGAGACAGGTACTTGCTGTCAAATTCATGTTTCTGATTTATATAGTTCTTTTAGGTCATCTGTATCATATATATTTATGGTATATTGTCACGTGAAATGTCATACAACATTAGAGATATTGATACGAGCACAATTTTCTTTTTATTTCCCACGGCACGCTGCTAATAATTTTCTTATTTCTCCTTTCTATTTTCTCGAATATTTACGGGTAAAGACTAATCTACTTTAATTTTATATGGTTGCTCACATGATAACTTGATGTAATTGTGCATGATTGTTCTAGTGGATTTGAAGTTCCCTCTAGAGCCTATAGTTTTTGGTGAATGTTTTTGGTGTATGTTTAAATAGGTGGGAAAATTTTGGTATATGTTTTTTTTCATGAGTTTGGTGAATACTTTTGTTTTGAGTTGTAATCAAATTTAAGTAGCTAATCAGAATTGACATGAATTTGTTTTTTCATGTTTTTGGTGAATGTTTGATTGAGTTGTAATCAAATTTAAGTAGTTTTTATGTTGGTATATGTTTTAAACAGGTGAAAATTTTGGTATTTGTTTGAACAGGTTGGCATGTGGTATTTTTTAATGCAGTATTTTTTAAAAAATTCTTTGCAATTTACCGACGAAATTTTTTGTCGATAAATTCTTTAAATAGCTGATAATATATTTACTGACGGAAAAGTCCATCGGTAAATTCTGTAATTATCGACGGACATTTCCGTCGGAAATCTCTCCGGTGATACGCCGGGCAATCTTCGGGGGGCTACCTTTACCGACGGACAATTTCCGACAATAATGGCGTTTACCGACGGAAATTTCCGTCGGTAATATCAACGATTTATTATCGATGGATTCCGACGGATAGCATCCGTCGATAAACAACCATTACCAACGGATTTTGAGTTTTATCGACGAATTTTTTCATCGGTAATTGCCTAGTTTCTAGTAGTGATACAATTACTAATCAATTCATCGACCCAATTAACATCCATCATATGGGGCCATCTTCTTCAAATTGTTGGACTTTTATGTTAGGCTTCTTAAGGAAATAACAAAGGATGAGAAAGATAACGGAAATTATAACGGAAATTGAAAAGCAAATCACAAATAGTCGAGTCTTGTGTTTAACACAATTTCCGTAAGAAGTATTTGCCCCGCACAGGTGCTTACAGTTGAATGGCAAACTCCTCGTGAGATAAAACGACTTCTAGTTATCTATAGGAGCACTCCAAATAAATAACTCTAGCGAACAATTGGCTATTTGGAACTTTGGACTTGAAGGAATTATATGCAACAATATGAAGATGATTAGGCAATGTTAATCTATCTCAAAGAGGGTAGGAAATGCTCAATTTACTGTGTGTATCAATTTAAATTCGGAGGGGAAGTATATAAAGAGAGTTAAGGGGTTTGTGTCTTTTCCCACGAAAAGATACAACTTTTCTGTTTGATTTGGTGACTGTTCAGGAGCTGCTCGGCCGAGTCAAGGGACTCGCTCGGCCGAGTGCCAAGCTGCACGGCCGAGTCAAGTGACTCGCACGGCCGTGTCAATCACACTGCTCGGCCGAGCAAGGCATATGCCTCGGCCGAGCAAGCTTGTCCAGAGACTTGGCCAATTTGCTATGCTCTGCTTGGCCGAGTCAAGGACTCTGCTCGGCCGAGCACATCAAACAACATCAAAACCCTTTAAACAACTCTTGTTAAGTTACAAATCTTTTGTCATTAATTTCTCATTCACCCGGAAATGGTTTTGAGACAATAAATGAGATTCATAATCTACACTATATGTAGAATACATTTTGTAACTTACTTCGTTAACAAATAACGAACTCCGTTGGAAGTTAACGAACTTTCGTTAGAAATTTAGGTCAACAACAAGTCAAACTTAACTTTCGTTACCCATTTCCAACAATCCCCCACATGAATGACAATTAATGCATGTATTCAATTTCGTCCAAAAGTTCCGGCGAACCATTATTACATCGGGATAGATAGCTTATGGCTTTGAATCTCCCCTAGTGAAATATTATCGGATATACTAGCCATTTGGTAGCGAGTCGCTTTGAACCAGTGACTGTATGATGTATACCAAGACAACAATACTCACATAATAATAGCTCTAATAGTTATTGTTCTCACGTTTTGTCCGTTTCGGCCCTGGACCGTATCTCATTTCATAAGCGTTCACATTAGAAGCGGCCAAGTTACTTCTCACTTGTATAGGTGATTCATACTATAAGGAGTATCCTGCACTACTCCACCCGTAGGTATAGGAATCATTAAAAGTTTTCTCAACTTATCCTCACCACTGCTGCAGGTGCTTATACTTGGATGTTCTGGGAATGAGTATTCAACATCTCCAGGTCATTCAATCGAGTTGTTGTTTCCAAGTGATTCTACTAGAACTTATAGCTTGGTTGTCTCATTGAACCAAGTGTAGGGACCGCGATCATCCTCACCACTCCACATTAGTATGATATTGTCCGCTTTGGGCTCAACCCGCACGGATTTGCTCTTGGGAACTTCCCAAAAGGCCTCATACTAATGAAGTGGGTGTGTGCTCTTATAAACCTGACAATACTTTGTTCAATTGTCGATGTGGGATTGGGTTTGCACCCCAACAATCCTCCCCTCAAACCAAGACCATCCGCAAAGTCACACAAGAGGGAATCCTACCACCACTATAATCGCACACACACGGTCCACCCAGGCCGGAACATCCGAACCATAGCTCTGATACCATTTGTAGGGACCGCGATCATCCTCACCACTCCACATTAGTATGATATTGTCCGCTTTGGGCTCAGCCCGTACGGATTTGCTCTTGGAAACTTCTTGATTATAGTGGATTGATTCTCCGTCGCCCGTGGACGTAGCCAAGTTGGTGAACCATGTAAATCTCTTGTGTTCATTGTTTTTCAATTTTTTGTTTCGTATTATTTTTGTTCTTGCTATTGTGTTATTTTGTGCTCTCATAATTATCAATCTAGCAATTGTGTTGGGACCAAAATCCTAACAATTGGTATCAGAGCTCCGGTTTGTGGATCTTGTATTGCTTATTGGTAACGATGTCTGGGAAGTACAAAATTGAGAAGTTTAATCGCAAAATTAACTTTGGGCTATGGCAAGTAAAGATGCGAGCAATCATGGTGGGTAAAAATTGCGTCAAGGCTTTGCTAGGGAAGGCGAAGAAATCGGCAAACTTGACGGATGCACAGTTTGACGACATGGACGAGAAGACTTTATCTCTCTTACAATTGAGCCTCAAAGATGAGGTATTGAGAGAGGTTGTGGAAGAGAAGACTGCGGCAGGGCGTTGGCTTAGGCTTGAGCAATTGTACATGACTAAGAGTGTTAGTAACAGGTTGCTACTATTGAAGAAACTCGAGGAATGTAAACTCAAATCGGGTGAGTCCTTGGAGAAACATCTTGATGAGTTTGATGGCTTGGTCATGGACTTGAAGAATGTCGATGTCATGATTGATGATGAGCAATTGGTGGTAAAATTGCTTTGTTCTCTACCTTCAGAATACATGCACTTTCGTGAGACAGTTTTGTATGGCAAGGATGAGATCTCTTTGGAAGAAATCAAGACCGCTTTATTAAGTCGTGAGGTTATTGAGACGCACTTGACTTCCCCAAGTGCTGAATCTCAAGGTGAGGGTTTAATTGCTAAAAGCGGTAAGAGGAATGGGAAGGGGTCAAGTTCAAGGTTTAAAGATGTGGTATGTCATGGTTGCAAGGAGAAGGGACACATTCAGAGAAATTGCCCCAACCGAGGAGGTAAAAGGGATGATGATACAACCGCTAAGGCCAAGGGTGAAGTTGGGGTGGTGCTTGAAAACACCAGTGATGACAGTGACTGTGATGCACTTACTGCTTGTGATTCGGGTATCAAAATTCGTAATAGTTGGATTTTGGATTCGGGTTGTTCTTATCATATTAGTCCAAATCAAGCATGGTTTTGTTCATATAAGGCGGCTGGTGGAGTAGTTTTGTTGGGGAATAATACTGCATGCAAGGTTGTGGGTATTGGGGCTATTAAAGTTAAGATGTTTGATGGAGTAGTGCAGAAATTGCAGAATGTCAGGTATGTTCCTGAACTGAAAAAGAACCTGATTTCTCTAGGTACCTTGGATAGCCTTGGGTATAGTTTATCCATTTCGAATGGCGAATTATCGGCTATTAAAGGTTACTTGGTGGCATTGAAGGGAAAGAAGGTGGGGACATTGTATAAGCTTCTTGGGTCTACGGTTGTTGGTGATGTATCTATTGCAACGGAGTCAACGATTGAGGCAGAGGTTACTCAACCATGGGACATGACATTGGGTCACATTGGCTTGAATGAGATGATAGAGAAGTCTTGGTATTTGTTGGCACAAGCATTGTTAGGTACAGAATTCTGTATGGAGGCGATTAGGATGACTGCTCACTTGGCTAATCGTACTCTAAATACGAAATCTTGGGATGAAGGCTCTGGAGGAGATATGGTCAGGCTCTCTAGGAGATTACTCAAGATTGTATATCGGTGGGTGTCCCGTGAATGCTTGTGGGAACAATAAATTGGAACCAAGGGTCAAAGGATGTTCCTTTGTGGGTGATACAACTGGAGTGAAAGGATTTCGGTCATGGGATCCGGTGGCATCTAAGTTCCTGACATGTAGAGATGTTTCTCTATTTCTCCGTGAAAAAGGGTGTCCTGCAGGACGGATATATAAACAGATGGAGTTTGCCGGAGATGATAAAGAAGTGGTGGAACTTGACTTAGATGTAAATGATGTGTCTGATGAAGCGACTCCAATTGAAGCTCCAGTTCAAGAGGAGGAGACCTACATGCAGGTGGAGACTACCATTGTTTTTGGTAGAGTTCGATATGATTTGGAGGAGATGGTGGCTTATGCATTGTCCGCTGCGAGAAAAGTAAGTATGCATAAATTGATTTCTTTCAATGAAGATATATCGTGTGATAAATCTGCTATGTGGTCGGTCGTTGTGAATGAAGAGATGGTATCTCTTACTGAAAGTCAGACATGGGAATTTGTTAGATCACCACCAAATGAGGTGTTAGTCAGTCACAAGTGGATCTACAAGTTCAAATATGGTACTCCAAGGTTTGGGGTAGACTACAATGATAGTATTTCACTGGTTGTCAGACACTTATCTATTCACAGCTTGTTGAGCATTGTGGTAATGCGATATCTATTGCTTGAGGTGGAGATCTACATGCGCCGGCCTGAAGGGTTTGTTGTCGAGGGTAAGGATCATGTTTGCCTGTTAGAGAGGTCCTTGTATGATTTGGAGCAGTCAACTTGACAGTGGTATAAAAGGTTCGACACTTTTATTGTTACCCATGGTTTTGCTAGAAGTGGATATGATTGTTGTGTTTACTTGATGGGTTGTAGTGATGGCACATTGATTTATCTTGTTTATGTCGATGGCATTCTTGTGGCTGCGATAGATATCAATGGTGCTTGCCAGGTGGAATGGTTATATTCTTTAGATAGTCCCAAGTCTAAAGATGATGTGTCACGGGTTCCGTATTCAAATGCTTGTGTGTGCATTGTGTATTGCAAGAATAGTGATGGTTGTATTGGGTATGCTATGACTATAACGGAGGCGGTCATGTTGACAAAGCCGGTTTCGAAGGTTTCGATTGCTAAGTTCAAGTATTGCTTGGACTTAGTGGGTGTTACTAGTCATTAATGCCCCTTCGGGGCCTGGCGGCGGAGATAGAGATGTTCTCTTGGAGATAGCTTGTTTCGGAATTGATCATCAAGGTGGAGAATTGTTGAGTGACTCTCAATTTGTTGACAAAAGGAGGATGGCTCGTCTGGTGGTCGAGGCGGGCGCCCCATTTGGTGTGTGGCGGACGCATGAGGAGCCGAGAAGGATGGCCTTCTTCCTTACCTTGAGGCGGCCGTATCACGGGCTATGGGGCGGGCGCATCAGCGGCCAAATGTGGGCATGGTTTTGGTTAAACTCCAGGCGGGCGCCTGGCCTTGTTTGAGGCGGGCGCCTTGCGTCGTCACTGTGCGTGGGCTGGGCTTGACTTTCAGTGGCGTGGCTGCAGTTTTGGTTATTTTGCCCTAATAATATAAATACTCTTTTTGTCATTGTTTTGTCCTTGAGCCGTGAGAGTGAGATTGATAGAACAAGCTAGGTTATTCACTATTGTATTGTGAGAGATTGAGAGATTGTGTGAAAGGTTTTCACCTTGATTCTCCTTGTACTCTTCTTGATTATAGTGGATTGATTCTCCGTCGCCCGTGGACGTAGCCAAGTTGGTGAACCACGTAAATCTCTTGTGTTCATTGTTTTTCAATTTTGTTTCGTATTATTTTTGTTCTTGCTATTGTGTTATTTTGTGCTCTCATAATTATCAATCTAGCAATTGTGTTGGGACCAAAATCCTAACACCAAGGGCATGGGATCTCCAATTCTCAAGGTTGAGTGTCCACTATGAGTTCTTTTGTTGTGGGTTTTTAACTTCATTCCCCTTACCAGACAATTTGATCTCCTATTCATACCCTTTGGTATACGAATCCGGTTTTTGACTTCACATGGCCAGTTGTGACAGTCTCATTTGAGATCAATTGTCTTATGGTAATATGTCAATGACCATTGTGTCTTGACTTACCACGATGTTCTATACCTTTTCCTATTTCTCATTGTCGTCACAATGCCTTAGGTCATGTAGACACAAACTTATTCCACAAAGGAATATCTTCCAAGACCATTCAACTTTTATCTTTATCTAATGCTATCGACTCAGATTCCTTATTGAATCGAATTGTTCAAGTTGTCTTGGAAGTTTGACACCGCTGCTCCATTTATTGTGAACACATTTTTTTTTCACCTTGGAGTTTATTTGTGTCTGTTATCCAATCAGTATATCATTTTCATACTATTGAATATCTTATTTATTGTAATCTGTAATCACAAGAATATCTTTAAGTACTCCAAGTACTTTGACTATCCTTAGTGATTTATTACAAATTTTAATTAGACTTTTAGTCTCTCTAGAATGGTCAATCTTTTCGAGTGATCAAATTCTTCTATCGGTCAGTTTCTTCGAGTGGTTATTATCTCTGTACCGATCCGACTTCCCAAGTATTCAGTATCTCTAAGTGGTTTGACCTCCTTAGAGTCTACCTTTCAGAAATCTACCTTACAGAGATTACCTCTCAAGATTCTACTTGAACTTTCGAAGTACTTTTTCAAGATAATGGGATTGTGATAGGACTATTCCTTCTGATGTTCTAGAAATATTTATTTCTAATATGACATCGGCTAATCCCATATCTTTCATGTCAAAGTTCTTCTTTAACATGTCTTTGGTATTCATGATCAATTCATGACTACCATTATTAGCATGTTGTCTACATAAAGACAAACAATAACGAATGATTCAGATGTTCCTATTAATGTAGACACATTTGTTACATTCGATAACATAGTTCCCACTTTAGGACGATTGTTTTCACATCCATTTGGTGTATCTCAAGGTTATGCACTGTTGCAATAGCTATGAAAGCTCTTATAGATGTGATCCTTGAGCGTTTTAGAATCTATCTCTTCAGATTCTATGCCTGTAGAGACTACCTTTCAAGATCCTTTTATCAAGAAAAGTCCGTCTCAATAGAGTTTATTTCATAAGATTAATTTTTCTTATAGAATTGTATCTTTTGAAATTTTCACTCTTTAGACTAGACCTCTTGAAAATTCTTCCTATTGATTTCAAGAGTCTAACATTTAAAGGTTTCATCCTTGGCACATCTAGTTTTTTTTTTTTGCAACCCAACGGTTCGCATAAGGAAGATCAACCATCTTCCTAATAGAGTAGGATGAACTATTAACTGTTAACAGTAATAGTAGTAACTTTTGTTCTTCAACTGTATCTTGGTTCTTCTTCTTATTAAGAAAACCACTTACAGTTTTCTATAAATTTTCTTATTAAAATTATACATTTCCTATCATTTCAAGGAAGTATATTCTTAAAGAATATAACGTGTCTTGCTTAAGTATTACTACTTTAGCCGAATACCCCTACATTTTAGGTATTTATAAAACAGCTTACGAATACTTCAAATTCGTTAGGAGTTTTTATCAAATTCATCATTTAAATATTTCCTTTCCAAGGACCCATTTGTAACCCAATGGTTAGCATTATGGAGGAAGATCTATTAATTTTCCAAATATATGATGAGACATCCTTTCAAATGTTAACAGTTTTAACAGTTTCCGCTAATACTAAAAGTTTACTTATATATAGAACTTATGTATTTAGCATGTACCCCCACATTTGAGGTGTACCCCCATATTTCAAATATTTCATGAATATCTTAATTCATATTTAATATTTTCCTTTATGTGGGATCATTCAATTGTAATAACTAGCATATGCTCCATGTTATCTACAATGTCTTAAGTCACTTGCGTGATTAAGATTTTCCTTTTTACTTTGTCAAGGTACTTCATTTTCTTGAGATGAACTGATGACATAGTCATAACTATGTTCAAGTGAGGTTGTTTTAACCCTTTCCCTTTTAAGGAAACTTGGTTTCGAAGAATATAGCAACTTCACTTCAATAATCGTTCCCTTTGTCATATCGGAAATTTTAAATTTGTTCTTCACAAATCTATATGCATTACTAATTGTTTGCATATCCAATGGAAACGTAATCCATGGTTTTGGGTCTTATCTTAACCTCTTTAGGTTTAGATATTTCTACCTATACTAGGTATCCCCATATTTTGTCAAGTAAGACGGAACTTATCAATAAGGAGTTCAACCTCTCCTTACAAGTTCTATTCTTCCTTTGGGTGTGTAAGTAGCAATCGTTTGATAAATAAGTGTCAGCGTCCCAATAATTATTTTTCAAACAATACTACATACTCTCCACAATTAAGAAGAATCACTAACTCATTCTTTATTACTTAAACCTCTTAAGATTTCATCTTTACTATTTCAAAAGATGTACTTTGCATTATCGAGTGCAAATATCAATAGAAGTAATGAAGAACTGATTTCCACAGAAGAAATCACATTTGGTTTGCGAATCAAACTTCATCGTAGGTAGTAATTTTAAATTCACTAGTCGACGGAATGAATTTAAATTTACAATACCTAAATGAACAAGTCATAACACAAGCCAAGTAGGAAATAAAAACTGATATTTTATTCTTCGCTCTTAGGCGGATTACATTCAGATCAAGGTACCCTTTTCTAATATAATACAATGACCACATTTGGTCAATTCAATCTTATGCCCCTAGGCTAAGTTTATCAAAGTCCAATGGAACATATCAATCTTCAGTCACATTGGCTTGAAGAGGGTTTCCATCTTGGTTGTTGATTCTAGGATGTCGACATTCCCTAGCCATATGCCCGGATTTGACACAATTAAAACAACTACCTTTGAACATCTTGGCGGTAGTATTTCCCCTCTTTACTTTCCCGGTGTTCTTCCTCTTGTTTTCGGTACTTGTTTCCGCCAAGTTTACTTGCTGTCTTTTTGTCACTATACACATAGAATAGTGCATCTCGAGAAATTTCCAAAGTTCTCTTGCGGTCTTTATGCCACAACACACATAGTATTGTGCATCATCCAAGCCATTAAGAATATACTTGCGACACAGGAAATCGCTGTGATTCCATGTATCCAAGTCATTATTTGCTTGGGGTTCATCCCCTTCGGATATCAATGGTGGATATTCCCAAAGAAATCACACCAATTTTAATGTTGTCAAATAGACCAACATTTTCTGTTGCCACCTCTTAAAGTCCATCCCGGTAAGAATACCCGGTCTTTCCGCATGCACGAACGCATGAGACGGAGGAGGAGCATTATGAGGTGCGACACTTGAGGTTGTACCTGAGCCAGGTGAAGGAGGTTTCTCACCTCGTACCGAGTGAGTCGGTGAAGGAGCGGGTGCAACATTCTTTAGCGTTGCTTCGCCTTGAAGAGGAGGAGGAGTAAGGCCGGATGATTCGGAGGTATCTTTCTCACTTGCCATTGTAGAAATGCCTTAAGAAACGTCAAATACTTCTTACGATTGTTGGACTTTTATGTTAGGCTTCTTAAGGTAATAACAAAGGATGAGAAAGATAACGGAAATTATAACGAAAATTGAAAAGCAAATCACAAATAGTCGAGTCTTGTGTTTAACACAATTTTCGTAAGAAGTATTTGCCCCACACAGGTGCTTACGATTGAATGGCAAACTCCTCGTGAGATAAAACGACTTCTAGTTATCTATAGGAGCACTCCAAATAAATAACTCTAGCGAACAATTGGCTATTTGGAACTTTGGACTTGAAGGAATTATATGCAACAATATGAAGATGATTAGGCAATGTTAATCTATCTCAAAGAGGGTAGAAAATGCTCAATTTACTGTGTGTATCAATTGAAATTCGGAGGGAAAGTATATAAAGAGAGTTAAGGGGTTTGTGTCTTTTCCCACGAAAAGACACAACTTTTCTGTTTGATTTGGTGACTGTTCAGGAGCTGCTCGACCGAATTAAGGGACTCGCTCGGCCGAGCGCCAAGCTGCACGGCCGAGTCAAGTGACTCGCACGGCCGTGTCAATCACACTGCTCGGCCGAGCAAGGCATATGCCTCGGCCGAGCAAGCTTGTCCAGAGACTTGGCCAATTTGCTATGCTCTGCTCGGCCGAGTCAAGGACTCTGCTCGGCCGAGCACATCAAACAACATCAAAACCCTTTAAACAACTCTCGTTAAGTTACAAATCTTTTGTCATTAATTTCTCATTCACCCGAAAATGATTTTGAGACAATAAATGAGATTCATAATCTACACTAAATGTAGAATACATTTTGTAACTTACTTCGTTAACAAATAACGAACTCTGTTGAAAGTTAACGGACTTCCGTTAAAAAGTTAGGTCAACGACAAGTCAAACTTAACTTTCGTTACCCATTTCCAACACAAATTTCATAGAAAAATTTACTCAATGGTTGATAATGTTGCATTGGACTGAATAGATGGATGTCCTCCAAGTTAGCAAGGTCAAAGTTCTCCAAAAAGCTGATGTTTTTCAATTAATGTCAAAGTCCAATGGGAGGATACTCACGTTACATACTCTTTTTGCACTACTACCAATTTAAATACGACGTGTTCCAAATTCTGAGGACAAAATTTTTGGAGTCGGTCTGGGGAGAAACGCGTTTCTCCGTGCTTCTGGAGAAACGGGGCTTGTTTTGTCGCGCGACATAATAAGCCAGTTTCTGGATATACTTTCATCAGCTTCTGGATATCCAGAAGCTTTGGAAAGGATATCCAGAAGCTTTGGAAAGGATATCCAGAAACCAAATATTTTTTCTGGATATCCTTTCCAAAGCTTCTGGATATCCAGAACATTGAATATGGATATCCAGAAGCTTTGGAAAGGATAGCCAGAAAAAATATTTGGTTTCTGAATATCCTTTCCAAAGCTTCTGGATATCCTTTCCAAAGCTTCTGGATATCCAGAAGCTAGCTTCTGGATATCCAGAAGCTTTGGAAAGGATATCCAGTTGTGGTGGCTAAGTATGTCGCGCGACAAAACAAGCCCCGTTTCTCCAGAAGCGACGGAGAAACGCGTTTCTCCCCAGATTTTGTGAAATTTTTGAGGCCTAAGAGAATGATGGAGATTGATAATAATCAACGCAGGGATAAATTTGTGTTCAATTTTAAATATTTTAATTACAATTTTCAAAATAATTATTAGATACATACTCTCTCTGTCCCAAAATGTTTGTCCCATTTGATTTTTTTGTTGAACTTTGACCACAAATATATGACAATTTAATTATGTTCATGAAATTTTAAAAATTCCTATTGATTCACCATTAATAATATTATCAACAACAAATTTTAGAATTTCATGAACATGATTAATCTCTCATAAATTTGTGGTCAAAGTTCAACAAAAAAGTCAAATGGGACAAACATTTTGAGGCGGAGGGAGTATTAAATTATAAAATGATATTAGAACTTTGTTTTGATATTTTAGAGTTCCGTTAGTTCCTATATAGGTTAGATTATTTTTTAAAAATATTTGATTTATTTTCCAATTTTAAAAACCATATAAATATGAGTTGATATTATGAAAAACATGTTTTACACTACTAATAGATGAAAAAAAAACGAGTTTTCCGTAAGTGCCCGTTCTAATATTATAAATTGTCAGTTCTAATATTATAAATTGTCAGTTCTAATATTATAAAGTGTCAAATATTAAAAATGACACTTATAAACATTCAAACTAACACTTATAAATATTCAAACCGACACTTTTAACATTTGCTAAAAGAGTACTAGTAATAGTATTAATGATTGTCAGTTGTTGTGTTAAATAATGCCGATAGTACTGTTAACGATTGTCAGTTGTAATGTTAAATAGTGCCGATGGTAGTGTTGAGAATAGTGTCGTTCCTTAAAATGTGTTGGTTATATTATTGAAAAGTGTTAGTTATAGTGTCGAAAAGTGACAACAAGTTTTTATAAGTTTTGATTATTTACAAAATTGTCACCGCGCATTTTCAAAAAAGTTTTACTTATTTATAAAAATGTCATCGGACATTTTGAAAACAAGTTTTACGCTAATCAAGTGTAAAATAGGTTTTTTAGATTTTGTGTACAAAAAATATGGTTAATCGTAATTACGAAAATAAATGTTGACTAATTTTATACTTTTTAATACTAAACGTTGCTCATTATTTCTCAAAAAAGTGAATTTGTTCATTTTGATTGCCAATATCCTAGTACTATTTAAATCAATAGCATTTTGAAGGCTAATTTTATGCACAAAATCTGGGGAGAAATGTGTTTCTCCGTCGCCTATGGAGAAACGGGATAACGTTTGTCGCGCGACATACTTAGCCACAACAACTGGATATCCTTTCCAAAGCCTACATATCGATTGATTGAATGGATATCCGTAAGCTTTGGAAAGGATATCCAAATCCAAATATTTTTACTACTATCCTTTCCAACAAAGGATATCCATATTCAATATATATTATTAGCATTTGAAAAGTCGATATTTTTAAAAATTTGCTTTATTTATTTCAAAACATATTCAATTCTCTTATCAAAAGAAAATATCCAAACTCTCGGAATGAAAGTGATATCCGCACAAAGTATGTAATCATTTCTTCCCGACGCACCGACTCAATTTTATGATATTGTAGCTTACGGTCAACATATTTATAGTATCTACAATTTTTCCCTTTCTCTTTGTTGCATCAGACCCCTACACTTTAACATAGTATTAGAGGATGAACCCTACACTTTATCATAATACTACACTTTATCATAGTATTAGAGGATGAACCCTACATTTTATCATAGTATTAGAGGATGAACCCTACACTTTATCATAGTACTACATTTTATCTTAGTATTAGAGGATGCTCTTAACGCGTGCATACCTAAAAAGGATCACGATAGTTTAGCTTCATGATACCCAAGTCTAAGTTTTCACAAGTAAGCCCAAAATTCAACAGCGTGCATGATGGGGAAGCACTTATCCCAATATTATCCTAATATCAAGCTATAACAACAAGACTTGCCTTTAATATATAGTAAAATTTGGGGAGAAATACGTTTCTCCATAATTTATGAAGAAACGGGGCCCGACTTATCGCGCGACAATGCAGGTCAGAACACGTTTTTCCATAAGTATGGCACGACTCTTTTTTTTGGATATCTGTCCCAAGGCTTCTGGATATTCAGAACCTTATGAAAGTGATATCCAGAATCAGAAATTTGGCTTTGGCCTTGGCCTTGGCCTTTGCCCCAAATCTTTTTTTCTGGATATCCGTTCCAAAGCTTCTGGATATCAATATTCAATTTTCTGGATATCCAGAACCTTATGAAAGTGATATCCAGAATCATAAATTTGGTTTTGGCCTTGGATTTGGCTTCAAATTTTTTTTTTTTTCTGGATATCCATCCCAAGGCTTCTCGATATCAATATTCAATGTTCTGGATATCCAGAACCTTATGAAAGTGATATCCAGAAATTTAGAATTTGGCCTTGGCCCTAATTTTTTTTTTTTCTGGATATCCATCCCAAAGCTTCTGAATATCCAGAACACGTTTCTCCGTAAGTTATGGAAAAACGTGTTTCTCCAGAGACCGACTCTTAATATATTACCCCCACCACCTACCCTACCACCACCCTAGCTCCATCACCCTAACTTATATTAAATTATATTTTTATCGAAAAATATTTTCGTTTAATTTATTAAACGCATGAAAATATTTTTCGAAAAACATTTTCTTTACCAAACAGTCGCGAAAACATATTTATGTTATTTTTCGTAATTCGTTTTACGCGAAACAAACGGATTTTAAGTCTTATGATTTTTTCCCAATAACACCGAGGCTCCGTTTGTTTAGTATAAAACATTTTTCGAAAAATGATTTCCGGCAAAATGTTTTTCGGAAAATATGATAAACATGTTTTTGACTGTTTGGTAAGAAAATTATTTTCCAAAAAATGTTCGATTGAGTTGACTACAAATTTACCTCCCCAATCACCACCACTACCACCCCCCTCCCCCCACCTCCACTCACCACTCCCTACCTCCCCCCCACCGCCCACCCCTCGTCGAGTAAAAAAAATTTAATTTATTTTTAACAACTACTCTCCCAATCCACTCACCACCCCACCCCACTACCACCCCCCCACCACCCACCCCCTACCCCCCCTCGTCGAGTAAAAAAAAAATTTAATTTATTTTTAACAACTACTCTCCCAATCCACTCACCACCCCACCCCACTACCACCTCCCACCCCCTATCCCCCCCTCCCGTCGGGTCAACTTTTTTTTTTTTTTTTAAATTTAACTACAAACTGTTTTATGAAAAATGATTAATTTTTTTTTTACCCAACGGTGTGGGGTAGGGTGGCAGGGGGCGATGAGTGGAGTGGGGGAGGAGTTGTTAAAAATAAATTTAAAATGATTAATTTTTTTTTACCCAACCGGGGGTGGGGGTAGGGTGGCAGGGGTGGTGAGTGGAGTGGGGGAGGAGTTGTTAAAAATAAATTTAAAATGATTAATTTTTTTTTTGACTCGACGGGGTGGGGGGGTAGGGTGGCAGGGGGTGGTGAGTGGAGTGGGGGCGGAGTTGTTAAAAATAAATTTAAAATGATTAATTTTTTTTTTTTTGACTCGACGTGGGTGGGGGTGGCAGGGGGTGGTGATGGGTTAGGGGTAGGGGTGGTTGATGTGGGGGTGTGTGTGTACGAGAGGGTGTTACCATTTTTCGAAAAATGTTTTACTTAAAAAAAAATACGTAAATCAATTTACTTAAAAAAGTGAGAAAAATATTTTTCGAAAAATATTTTCCCCCAAACAAAACGGATGAGTATTTTCTAAAAGCATTTGACCCCATCACACAGTCGGGTGTGGGTTTTAAACAACGGTCTATGGATTTATGTGGTCTGACATGGGTCCAACTTAGGGCAATTAGGGGTTGTGCAAGAAAAAAAAACTAAAGTTATACCGGAATCAACAAAAATTAAACTGGAAAAAATCGATTATATCGATTAATATGGTACTAAACATTTGACCCCATCACATAGTCTGGGGTTTAAACGACGGTCTGTGGATTATTTGGACTTGTACTATTTTCATATTTAAAAATGTGATACTATTTATTTTGGGGTGAAATAAAAAAAAAATTATACGTTTATCATGGACGGATGTAGTAAATATATAACGCTTTCATTGATATTTTGATATTATTTTCCTCAAATGCAATGAAAATAACATTAAGACAAGAAAATACATTTCCACTGCTGATGAAATAAATAGCAAGAAAGAACAAATATTAGCTATGAAATCTATCTTCAGTTCTTAGAGACTTTAGTGTCGTTTAGAGACTCGTTAGCTGGGTAGCAACAACAACGACCTCGCGTACAATTTCCGCCAATCCACTTAGCATGAGTAAAACAAAACGAATTACACAATTCTGGATAATCCCCACAAGGAATTGGGCAATTGCTTGGCCATTCTGCAACAAAAAAATATGGCAAAAAAAAAAAAAAAAAATCATTATAAAGAGTTTATGCAAATTGCTAAATAATGGTGGTAAAGGGAATCGTAGCAACAAAATTGTTATTATACTGCAGTGTTCGGTTAAAACCTAGCTACATTTTATATACATATATATCGAGAAAGAGAACGATAGAACCCGTTAAAGCAAATTAAACATTAAAAATGATACTGAGGAGTAATTTACCAGATTTCACCGTTGTTGTCTGCATGAAGACAATAGCCATGAAAAAAAACACAATGAATTTTCCGAAACCCATTTTCTTCGCAATTAATTTAGTTGTAAATTATATTGTTTTTAAATTCCAAAACCAGAAGCCATTATTTATAGGCCTTCAAAATATTAATTAAATTCCAGAATAGGAAAAATGTAAAGAGTATCTTTAATACACCTTATTTTGGAAATAATCCAGCTTAACTTTCGATTATAATGCCAAAGGGATATACTCCCTCCGTCCCACCAATTGCTTCACCATTTTCCTTGGGCACGGGAATTATGGTAATGGGAGGGAAAAAAAATGTTGTGAGTGTAATTTGAAAATAGGAGAGAGAATTAGTGGAGGGAATAATAAATTATAATGGTGTTGTGAGTATTAAAATAATGTAGGAGAGAGAATGAGTGGAGGAAATAATAATATTTTATGTCCAAAAAAGGAAAGATGAAGCTTCTAACGGGACGCCCTTTTGGGTAATTGGTGAAACTTTTATTGAGACGGAGGGAGTATATCATATCATCACACATATTTAAAAATAATACTTATAATAGACACCTTTAATTAAGATTCTGATAAGTAGTACTTTTTTGATCGAAATTAAGTATGTAATTTAAAACTATTTTTTTAATATCAGTTATGGTAAGATAATTATTTCAATTGGAGAGTTTAGCTTCACGATAATATTTACTTATCCACCACACAATTACCCTTTAAATTAATACTTGCCTTATTTGATATGTAATTGATTACTCTCTAAGTGACAAAATAATCTTTTATTTTATTTTATTTTATTGAAAATAAATTCTTGTTTAGTTTGGATTTTCTTATCTTCCCATCGTTAACCTATCATATTTCATAGCATCCATTATTATAGTATTCGATCTATTTCCTCAATTAATATATTTGAATCAAATTAAGTGAGTTGTAGTATCAAAAATTAGGCCAAATATGTTTGGCCACCAAAATATACATACGTTCCCACATTGTACCCTCGCATGAATTTTGTCATAGGGTGGTACCCCAATTAACTGCGAGTCCCACTTTGCAACCTATCACGAAACGATGTTAGAAATTTAACAGATTTTAGTCATGTGCATTACACGTTAGGACTATTTCGATTTGACCAAAGTATCTCATTTCTTTAGAATGGGGAATAATTAACAAATTATGCAATTTATTATAACTTCAATTTCAATTTCAATAAAGATATTATAATATCTATGACAACGTAATGCAATATATTTTCTAATTTTATAATATATAATGCAATTTGTTTGCATTATTTGAGTCAAAATTAAAAAGTACATTGCATGAAAATAATACGTAAATTGCATTATTTGTAGCAAATTGATAAAGTACATTGTATTAAATGTCAATAGATAGATAGTACATTGCATTGATTGTAAAATTCGTGAAAGTATGTTGCATATACATGGTCATTCATCCGAATGTATGTGAGGACGTGTGTTCATTTTAATAAATTTTTCGTTAACCAAAATAACAATGTTAACTTTTTAATATAAAATGAAAACATTATTTATAGTATAATGGTAAAATGAAAAAAAAAAATTCAATAGTAAAAATAATCTCCCTTGCTTTATATTTAAAGTAAAATGCGCTAGAACGGTGTTTGTCCTTATCTATTTTTATTGTCTCTCCATTCTAAAGTATGAATTCATTATTTATTTTTGAGATGCTTGAATAAAATCTCTTACCCAACTTTCCTTTTTAAAACGCAAATCAATAATTTTAACCATTGTTTATAGACTTCAATTTTAATTACTCCTTTTTTTATTTATTTTTAGTAATTTTAACCATTTATTCAAAAATATGCGTTTATTATGCTCAAAACCCCAAACAAAATCCAATATCTACTATATATAATAACAAAAAAAATTCAAGCACCTAGAAAACTCCAAGTGGCACAATATCATTGGCCAATATTTCCATCATCCACCAATCACAATGATCCATTTAAAATTCAATTAGTAACTTTTAAAATTTATAGGGGTTGATTTTATATAATTAATTAGTTAAAACAGAAAATGAATTGAAGCACAAATAATTGTCTTACAAAAAGAGCAAGAGCAAAATGAAAAAAACTTTAATAATTAAGAAAGAAAAAAATCTAATACACAAAAGAAAATCAATATCAATATAAAAACATACGAAAAAATAAAATGTAAATAAAAAACAAAAATTAAAAATTCTAATAATTAAAAAGTGAAAGAAACATTCACAAACATAAAAGAAATAGAAAAAAGAAAGAAATAAAATCAAAATAAAGACGAAAATTTATAAAATAAAAGTTAAAATTAAAATTAAAATCAAAATCAAAATCAAAATAATAAACACAAACATAAATATAAAAAACAAGTCCTAATCAAAATAAGCCAAAAGAGATTATAAAGAAGTCACTCACAAATTCGAAAAAAAAAAGAGTTTGTGAATCTACTATATATAATAGCAAAAGTTTTTCAAGCTCCTAAAAAACTCCAAGTGGCATAATATCATTGGCTAATTTTTCCATCATCCACCAATCACAATCATCCATTTGAAATTCAATTAGTAACTTTTAAAATTTATAGGGGTTGATTTTATACAATAAATTAGTTAAAATGAAATTGGATTGAAGCACAAATAATTGTCTTACAAAAAGAGCAAAAGCAAAATGAAATTTTTTTTAATAATTAAGAAAGAAAAAAATCTAATGCACAAAAGAAAATCAATATCAGTATAAAAACATACGAAAAAATAAAATGAAAATAAAAAATGAAAATTAAAATACTAATAATTAAAAAGTGAAAGAAACATTCACAAACATACAAGAAATACAAAAAATAAAGACGAAAATTTATAAAATAAAAGATAAAATTAAGAGTTGGTCTTATAAAAAACTAGTTTTTTCTTAAGCTAAGGAAAAACGTGTTTTTCAAAAGCTGTGCAAAATAAACGGTGGCAATGTTGTAATTACTAGCAACCATGTTCAAAATAAACGGTGGCATTTTTGTAATTACTGGCAACATGATAAATGCCAGTGTTAATATTACAAATGACCAGTGATTTCATACTGGCATTTTATAAACATGAAACTGGCACTTTTTACACGGGCACTTTTATATACATGAACTGACACTCTTCACACGGGCACTTTTATATACATAGACTGACATTTGAAAACACATTTACTGGCACTCAAAAATGCATATACTGGCACTCAAAATCACTGATAATTATTTTTGTTGGCTCTAAAAAAAACATGAACTGGCATTCAAAAACACATGGACTGACATTCAAAATTACAAGAACTAGCATTAAAAAACACATACACTGGCACCAAAAAACGCTGGTAATCATTTTACTGACTCTCAAAAATACAAACACTGGCACTTCAAAATACATGAACTGGCACTAAAAAAAACAAACACTGGCATTTGTTTACACTGGAACTGGCACATCAAAATCCCCCAGCAATACTCTCAAAAATACAAATACTGGCACTCCAAAATACATGAACTGGCACTCAATAAAACAAACACGGGCATTAGTTTGAACCGAAACTGGCACTCTATCTCTCGTCTCTCTCTCTATACGCAGGAATCACCATTGCCGTATCCTTCAATATCCTAATGAGAACCTTACGAGATATCAATCCCCTCCAATCAATCTTCCGCCGAACAATTTCCGCAGCTAGCAACTGTGATCGGACGGCGGCTTCTCACCGGGATTGGATTCTAGGGTTCTCGCCGGGAAATTTCAGGTCATTAAAATTGGATGTGCTTTACCCAATTGGAGGTTACGTGCATCAATCTACCCAATGGAGGTTACAAAGAGGTGCATCGAGGGCGGCGGAGATGGCGTAGAAGATTTGCTGAGGCTTGGTTGAGGGATTTGGTCCGACAATGGAGGTTGAGCTTGGAGAAGAAGAAGACGCAGGCTCCTTTGCGTATTCCGGATAGAGAGAGAACGGTAAAGGTAAAACACGTTTTTTGTTAAGTTAACAAAAAACGCGTTTTTTATAAGTTTTTGGCTAAAATTAAAATTAAAATTAAAATCAAAATCAAAATAATAAACACAAACATAAATATAAAAAACAAATCCTAATCAAAATAAGCCAAAAGAGATTATAAAGAAGTCACTCACAAATCCGAAAAAAAAGGAGTTTGTGAATCTACTATATATAATAGCAAAAGTTTTTCAAGCTCCAAGAAAACTCCAAGTGATACAATATCATTGGCCAAGCTTTTTATCATCCACCAATCACAATCATCAATTTGAAATTCAATTAGTAACTTTTAAAATTTATAGGGGTTGATTTTATACAATAAATTAGTTAAAAATGAAAATTGATTGAAGCACAAATAATTGTCTTACAAAAAGAGCAATAGCAAAATGAAAAAAACTTTAATAATTAAGAAAGAAAAAAAAATCTAATGCACAAAAGAAAATCAATATCAATATAAAAACATACGAAAAAATAAAATGTAAATAAAAAACAAAAATTAAAATTCTAATAATTAAAAAGTGAAAGAAACATTCACAAACATAAAAGAAATAGAAAAAAGAAAGAAATAAAATCAAAATAAAGACAAAAATTTATAAAATAAAAGTTAAAATTAAAATTAAAATCAAAATCAAAATAAAAATAATAAACACAAACATAAATATAAAAAACAAATCCTAATCAAAATAAGCCAAAAGAGATTATAAAGAAGTCACTCACAAATTCGAAAAAAAAAAAAAGAAGTTTGTGAATTTACTATATATAATAGCAAAAGTTTTTCAAGCTCCTAGAAAACTCCAAGTGACATAATATCATTGGCCAATCTTTTCATCATCCACCAATCACAATCATCCATTTGTAATTCAATTAGTAACTTTTAAAATTTATAGGGATTGATTTTATACAATAAATTAGTTAAAATGAAAATGAATTGAAGTACAAATAATTGTCTTACAAAAAGAGCAAAAGCAAAATGAAAAAAACTTTAATAATTAAGAAAGAAAAAAATCTAACGCACAAAAAAAAATCAATATCAGTATAAAAACATACGAAAAAATAAAATGCAAATAAAATATGAAAATGAAAATTCTAATAATTAAAAAGTGAAAGAAACATTCACAAACATACAAGAAATACAAAAAAGCAAGAAATAAAATCAAAATAAAGACAAAAATTTATAAAATAAAAGATAAAATTAAAATTAAAATTAAAATCAAAATCAAAATCAAAATCAAAATCAAAATCAAAATCAAAATCAAAATCAAAATCAAAATCAAAATCAAAATCAAAATCAAAATCAAAATCAAAATCAAAATAATAAACACAAACATAAATATAAAAAACAAATCCTAATCAAAATAAGCCAAAAGAAATTATAAAGAAGTCACTCACAAATCCGAAAAAAAAAGGTGTTTGTGAATCTATATTATAAATCACACCATTAAGAAAAGTTTCTATTTTGGGCGTCAGTGAATCTTAAGTTCCATCCCAAAATGACCAGTTTTTATTATTTTTATACTCTTTCTCCACTCATTCCCATTTCGCCCTTACACTCACAACATTCTCTCTCCTAACTATTCATTTTAAATTAATTCTCTCTCCTATTTAAAAAAATTTTTCACACTCACAAAATGTGGCCTTGCCACTCATTCTCTCTTAATACTATAATAATATTTCTTAATCCGTGCCATTTCAAAATTTCCAAAGATCCTTGGGACGGAGGGAGTATACTATATATAATAGCAAAAGTTTTTCAAGCTCCAAGAAAACTCCAACTGGCACAATATTATTGGCCAATATTTCCATCATCCACCAATCACAATCATCCATATGAAATTCAATTAGTAACTTTTAAAATTTATAGGGGTTGATTTATACAATAAATTAGTTAAAATGAAAATTGATTGAAGCACAAATAATTGTCTTACAAAAAGAGCAATAGCAAAATGAAAAAAAACTTTAATAATTAAGAAAGAAAAAAATCTAATGCACAATGGAAAATCAATATCAATATAAAAACATACAAAAAAATAAAATGTAAATAAAAAACGAAAATAAAAATTCTAATGATTAAAAAGTGAAAGAAACATTCACAAACATAAAAGAAATAGAAAAAAGCAAGAAATAAAATCAAAATAAAGACGAAAATTTATAAAATAAAAGTTAAAATTAAAATTAAAATCAAAATCAAAATAATAAACACAAACATAAATATAAAAAATAAATCCTAATCAAAATAAGCCAAAAGAGATTATAAAGAAGTCACTCACAAATCCGAAAAAAAAGAAGTTTGTGAATATACTATATATAATAGCAAAAGTTTTTCAAGCTCCTAAAAAACTCCAAGTGGTGCAATATCATTGGCCAATCTTTCCATCATCCACCAATCACAATCATCCATTTGAAATTCATTTAGTAACTTTTAAATTTATAGGGGTTGATTTTATACAATAAATTAGTTAATAATGAAAATGGATTGAAGCACAAATATTTGTCTTACAAAAAGAGCAAAAGCAAAATGAAAAAAACTTTAATAATTAAGAAAGAAAAAAATCTAATGCACAAAAGAAAATCAATATCGATATAAAAACATACGAAAAAATAAAATGCAAATAAAAAATGAAAATTAAAATTCTAATAATTAAAAAGTGAAAGAAACATTCACAAACATAAAAGAAATAGAAAAAAGCAAGAAATAAAATCAAAATAAAGACGAAAATTATAAAATAAAAGTTAAAATCAAAATCAAAATCAAAATAATAAACACAAACATAAATATAAAAAACAAATCCTAATCAAAATAAGCCAAAAGAGATTATACAGAAGTCACTCACAAATTCGAAAAAATAGGAGTATGTGAATCTACTATATATAATAGCAAAAGTGTTTCAAGCTCCTAGAAAAAAGTGGCACAATATCATTGGCCAATCTTTCCATCATCCACCAATCACAATCATCCATTTGAAATTCAATTAATAACTTTTAAAATTTATAGGGGTTGATTTTTTACAATAAATTAGTTAAAAATGAAAATGGATTGAAGCACAAATAATTGTCTTACAAAAAGAGCAAAAGCAAAATGAAAAAAACTTTAATAATTAAGAAAGAAAAAAATCTAATGCACATAAGAAAATCAATATCAATATAAAAACATACGAAATAATAAAATGCAAATAAGAAACGAAAATTAAAATTCTAATAATTAAAAAGTGAAAGAAACATTCACAAACATAAAAGAAATAGTAAAAAGCAAGAAATAAAATCAAAAATAAAGACGAAAATTTATAAAATAAAAGTTAAAATTAAAATTAAAATCAAAATCAAAATCAAAATAATAAACACAAACATAAATATAAAAAACAAATCCTAATCAAAATAAGCCAAAAGAGATTATAAAGAAGTCACTCACAAATCCGAAAAAAAAGGAGTTTGTGAATCTACTATATACTCCCTCCGTCCCGCTAATATTAGCACACTTTCCTTTTTGGGCGTCCCGCTAATATCCGCACACTCCAAAAAAGGAAACTTTATATTAATAAAATATTCACTCAACCCCACTCATTCTCTCTCCTACATTATTTTAATACTTAACACCATTATAATTTATTACACCCTTCACTCATTCTCTCTCCACTTATTCTTTTACACTCACAACATTTTATTAAAATATCATATTCCTTAATTCCCGCGCAAACAATGTTTGTGCTAATACTAATGGGACGGAGGGAGTATAATAGCAAAAGTTTTCAAGCTCCTAGAAAACTCCTAGTGACACAATATCATTGGTCAATCTTTCCATCATCGACCAATCACAATCATCCATTTGAAATTCAATTAGTAACTTTTAAAATTTATAGGGGTTGATTTTATATAATAAATTAGTTAAAAATGAAAATGGATTGAAGCATAAATAATTGTCTTACAAAAAGAGCAAAATCAAAATGAAAAAAACTTTAATAATTAAGAAAGAAAAAAATCTAATGCACAAAAGAAAATCAATATCAATATAAAAACATACGAAGAAATAAAATGCAAATAAAAAACGAAAATTAAAATTCTAATAATTAAAAAGCGAAAGAAACATTCACAAACATACAAGAAATAGAAAAAAGCAAGAAATAAAATCAAAATAAAGACGATAAATAAAAGTCAGGGTCAGTCGCTCGCTCATGTTGATCTTTTTCCTCCAAGATCAGTATTTAGTCATGGACAATTATATATTGCTTTTTCTAGAGTAACTACAAGGAAATGACTTAAAGTGCTTATATGTAATAGTCATGAACAGTCAGATGACACGACTACAAATGTTGTGTACAAAGAAGTTTTCGATAAGTTGTAATATATTACATAAAATTATCTCATTAATTTTTTAAATTGTATTTACATTTAAGTTTTACCTTAGTGTTTTATCTCCCGTCGGAAATCAACAGGTTACTCGCTAGTTATCAACAAAAATAAATGACACCTAACAAAAGTTAATAAATATTAATAAAAGATAATGAAAGTTAACAAAAGTGAATTAAACTTAACAAACTAATACGATCTGACTCTTCTTCCCCTCACCTCCCAAATAGTCTATCCCAATTCTCAAACACCCACCTCATTACATTAGCTTCACAAATCAATTAAAAAAAAAAAAAAATCCTTAATGGTCAAGAACCCTAAATCAAAACAACAGTCTTTTCATCTCCATGAAAAAAATCCCCAATTTATATTTTTTTTGTGACTTCATTTTTTTTTTTCAAAATTCATTGTTCAATCCCACCTAATAACCACCATGACACCATCATCATTGATAGAAAACACTTATATCTAGGTTATAATGGATCCACAACCAAGTAAAGTAGAACAAAATTTACAAATCTAAAATCTCTCTGATCCACAACCAAGTAAAGTAGAACAAAATTTACAAATCTCTCTCTCTCTCTATCTGAGAGAGAGAGAGAGAGAGAGAGAGAGAGAGAGAGAGAGAGAGAGAGAGAGAGAGAGAGAGAGAGAGAGAGAGAGAGAGAGAGAGAGAGAGAGAGAGAGAGAGAGAGAGAGAGAGAGAGTTAATCGGGGAGGGCTTACTCAAGCGTGGAGGGGGAAGGCCAGGCCCGATTTTGATCAGGTGCAAGAGGGCCAATAGCACATGACCCAAAAAAATTAAGGGCCCCAAATTTTAACTTTTATTATACATATATATTAGACTTCAAAATGTTTTAAAGAAATGGTAGTAGTCTGGTGGATAAGGCACTGTTTGCATTCTCTCTTAGCCAAGTTTGAACCTTTGGGAAAACACTTCTTTACCAGTTTTTTCTATTCTTTTTTTCATTCTTTTTGGACTTTTCTTCTACTTGATTTCGACTCTCATTTCACTCTTATTATTCTTGGTCTTTTTTCTCTTTTTATTTTTTGAACTTTTCTTCCATTCTTTTTTAATTAACTTTCATTCTATTTTTTCAATCTTAATTAAAAAGTTTATTTTTTTTAATATTTTTTAATTTTAATGAATTGTTTGTTTATTATTTCAATATTATTGCAATCATTTCATTGTATAAAATTTTAAAATATTAAGGGCCCAAATTTTATATTTAGCACAGGACCCTAATATTTATTGAGACGGGCCCGGGGATGGCGGCTTGAGTAGTTCGGAAAAGACAGTTAAGCGTGTAGCGAGAAACAATATGAGTTTAGTAGCGAGGGGAGGAACCATATAAGTTTATTTTTCGTTATCTTTTGTGAACTTTTTGCTAACTCTTGTTAATTTAGTAGGATTATTAACTTTTAATAACGATATTGGTTGATATTAGAGGGTATGTGCATAATGAACGCTAGTTTGAGTGCAGTCATACTAATTCATACCGCTAATGTATAATAAAGATGGTTAAAACCCAAAATAAAATAGAGTATGATGGTTTAACTTGGGGATATGTCTTTTCAAAATATTATTTTCATGTACCTATTAATGAACACTCTCATTATAAATGGTTCATCATTATAAAATACTATAATTTTATAAAAGAAATGCTTCCCCTGTCCCACTTGAAATATGATTTTTGGGTTGGATACGAAAATTACGGAGAAGCGTTAATAAAGTAGGTGTTGTGAGTATGAAAAGTGACTAGGAGAGAGAATGTGGGGTATAAAATAATAATTAAATAGTTATTATAAGTGTAAAAGTGAGTCTTATTGAATAAAACATTTCTATTTTGAGGTTGTTCTATTTCGAATTAGACATCTAAAATGGTAAAACGTCCTAATTCGAGTGGGATGGAGGGAGTAGGGTAAGTACCCTAATCTGGCTCGCAACTTCACCGAACGAACGAAAAGGACTTTCAAAGATTGCTCAGCACTAACAGTAAGTTTAAGGGCCTTCCAGGCATTTGTTTGACCACTTTATGTAAGGAAGGTCATTCTGGTATAAGAAACTGCAAAAGGACCTCACTGAAATTATAGAAACACATAAATATCTTATCCTGACAGCTGTGACAGCTTCTACAAGAAACTGTGACGGTTAAGGAAAAGAGGTCACACGACCTATTTGAGCCTAGTCGTGTGGCCCCTTTGGGAGGCAAACAATATTTATAAATAAACCCTTCCTCTACCATTTTAAATATCCTCTTTTGACACCTTAAGGAAACTCTTCCCAAATTGAAACAACCTCTCTCTTTCTCTCTAACACATTTTACATAAATTCAATCTCTCTCTCCCACACGAATCAAGTCCAATGGATGCATTTGGATGAAGATCTAGCTCAAGATATCAACCAAGAAGATGGAAGTGAACTTTGATTAAGCCAAATCATTGGCAAACTCTCCTTCTCCCTTCCTTTACTCACTCTTAGTATGATCACTCTAATCTATTTTGTTGAGCATGATATATTGAAATGTCTAAATCTATATTTGTCTAATTAATTACTATCTATTGTTGACCCCCTATTGAGGAGATCACACATGATGCAAATTGGGTTCTCTTCATAGTAGAGCATACAACTATTAAATTGGTAAATCAAGTATGCTTGAAGGATGATCCAATGAAATTGATGTGATTCCATTCTCTCTCATCCTTATTCCCTTTATATCAATTTTCTATTATGAATCTGTTATGAATATTTATTGTTCTTGATTTGGCATCTTAGATCAACATATGACATCTCTTAGTATTTTTTCCCCATGAAAAACGCACAACCAAGATACACTTGGAATATTAGTTGCATTTAGGAAAAGGCTATGAGATTGATTTAGTTTATTGTTTTTAGTCTGGTTTTGATTCTTTTCTGTCCAATTTTTGTTAATATTTTGTGCAAATCTGAATGAGAGGCATAATGGGCCACGCGACCCCATTTTTCTAATCCGTGTGGCTTCGTTTGCCTAGGATAGCCTATGATCAGTCCACACCATTAGATTAGACGCCTCATAATAGTCCTTATTAGGTTAGACTCCTCAAGATATTCTCTATTAGGTTATACACCTTATAATAGTCTTCATTAGGGAAGACGCCCCCAAAAGACACCATTAGGTTTATACACCTCAAAATAACCTCGATTAGGGTAAACACCCTTAAACAGTCTTCATTAGGGTAGACACCCTTAAGATAGTCTCTGTTAGGTTTAAACACCTCATTATCATTAGTTCAATAAAAGACGCCAAGTTCTCGACATTATCATCATTTTGGTTAGAGGTTCCAAGTTCTAACATTATCATTATTTCATTTAGAAGCACCAAGTTCTCAGCATTATCATTAGTTCGGTCAGAGGCACCAAGTTCTCAGAATTATCATCATATCGGTCACATGCGCCAAATTCTCAGCATTGTCATTATTTCAGTTAGAAGCGCCAAGTTCTCAACATTATCCACATTTTCGTCAGAGGTGCCAAGTTCTCAACATTATTTATATTTCGCTCAGAGGCACCAAGTTCTCAATATTATTCATATTTCGGTCAGAGGCGTCAAGTTCTCAACATTATCATCATTTCGGTCTGAGGCGCCAAGTTCTCAACATTATCCACATTTCAGTTAGAGGGGCCAAATTCTCAACATTATTCATATTTCGGTCAGGGACGCCAAGTTCTCAAACGGGCAGGGACGTCAAGTTCTCAAGCGGTCAGGGACGCCAAGTTCTCAAGCGGTCATGGACGTCAAATTCTAAGCATTCGAACTACGATTTAGCTTGATTCCCATTTAGGATACGTAAAAATCCTTCCAAAAAGGTCCAAGTGTCTGACTACTCTGATCACCATCTTTACGACTCTTCGAGTCTGTTCCTTTCTCCCATCTTGGTAGCTCACCAGATTGAATTCTTATATTTATCGTCAACCCCACTTGCTCCGCAAGTACTGTTGCCGAGGGGATTCTATAAGTACCCTAATTTGGCTCGCAACTTCTCCAAACACACGAAAATGACTTCCTAAGACTCTCAACACCAACAACAAGTTTAAGGGCATTCCAGGCATTTTTTGACCACTTTAAGTAAGGAAGGGTCATTCTGGTATAAAAAACTGCAAAAGCACCTAGCTGGAATTAAAGAAACAGATAAAGATATTATCCTGACAGCTGTGACAGCTTTTAGAAGAAACTTTGGCGATTCAGGAAGAGAGGACACGCGGCCTCTTGGGGCCTAGTCGTGCGTCCCCTTTGGGAGGCAGACAATATATATAAATAGACCCTTCCTCTACCATTTGAATGATCCTCTTTTGACACCTTAGGGATACCCAACCCAAATTGAAACAACCTTTCTCTCTCCAACACGTTTTACATAAATTCAAGCTCTCTCCAACCCAAATCAAGTCCCATGGATGGATTTAGATGAAGATCTAGCTCAAGATAACAGCCAAAAAGATAAAAGTGAACCTTAATTAAGCCTAATCATTAGTAAACTCTCCTACTCCCAATTCCTTTACTCACTCTTATTATGATCACTCTAATCTATTATGTTGAGCATGCTATATTGAAATGTCTAAATCTATATTTGTCCAATTAATTACTATTTATTGTTGACTCTTATTGAGGAGATCACATGATACAAATTTGGTCCTCTCCATAGGAGGGTATACAACCATTTAATTGGTAAATCAAGTATGCTTGAGGGATGATATAATGAAGTTGATGTGATTTTATCCTTGTTCCATTTATATCAATTTTCTATTATGAATTCCTTGTGAATGTTTATTGTTCTTGCTTTGTTTTCTTAGATCTACATATGACATCCTTTAGTATTCTTTCCCCATGAAAAACACACAACCAAGATACGCTTGGAATGTTAGTTGTGTTCAGAGAAAGACTATGAGATTTATGTAGTTTATTCCAGATTCTGTTTTAAGTATGGATTTGATTATTTTCTGTCGAATTACTAGTTTCTGTTACTGTTTTCTGCAAATCTGACCGAGAGGCATAAAGGGACACACGGCCTCATTTTTCCAGTTTGTGCGGCTTCATTTGCCCAGAACAGGCTATGATCAGTCCATTGCAGTTTTCTTCATTTCATCAACTAAATCAATGTCTTTCTTTTATTTCCTGCTTTAAATTGATTTCCAAAGATGAACGATTTTTTTTAAAACTATTATTTGCATATTTTGACTTAAAATACACACACACATTGTTACTAGGGAGATTTGTAGATGCGAAGCACCTTGGGTGAGCTCTTAATACTTTTTACAAGGTGGTAAAGTGACATATGGACTCATTATAATACAATACACATCGACTTTAACCGTTTGTAATCGCTGGGATAAAAAGCGGCTGAGATTGAATCTAGAAAATTGATACGATGGTCTGGATTAACCCAAATATTCTACCTTCCCACTCCTAGTTTTATAATTCCCCACCTTCTTCTCTCAAATCTGTCTTTTAACTTCCCACCCCCCACCACACACACACCCTTTTATTTACTACATAATTTTTTTATTAATATGTTTTTTTTATAATTATTTATTTATCAATATAATAACCATCAATAGCAATACAGTTTGGATTTTATTTTTTATTATTTATTGTTCATGTTTTTTTTATTGTTTAAATTACTTTTTTGGTACATGATATTTTTTTACTATCACAACGATTTCGATTAAAGAAAGAGAAAATGAATTTAGTGGAACCGCAGTGGGTAGGCGTTAATCCGTGCCCTTGTCATGGAGTTTAGTACTATTATCTTACATTAGATATTTTTTTTTTTCAATGTTTTAACTAACAAAATGGCATGACAACTCATAATAATTTAAGTTCTCTTCAAATATCGATTTATTTTTAAGAGTTGGTCTGGTGAAAAACGTGTTTCTCCATCTCTGTATGGAGAAACGGGTTTTTTAATATATTCAAAAACCGGCAACAATTTGAATTAAACCGGTTCTATTGTCCAAAAACCTACAAAAACCTAGATAAATTCAATATTTGCGTAGATACACACAGAGACACACTACAACGATCACAACAAATGGAGACGAGCAGGACAATTCAATCAAAATGAATATCAAGAAACAATACAGAAATCGATATTGATTAAATCAGGTAATATGAACCAAATCATCAACTACTGTTTTTAATTTTAATCAACGTTTATTGTACTAAGGTCGATTGTTATTGTACATTTCCAGATATTGATCTACGTAATTTTGGATCTATCCATCAATAGCATAAATGGAAGCTCAATTACATGACAGATATTCAGAAATATCACAAATCGATATTCTCCAGGCTACACAAATCGATATTCTCCAGGCTACAGGTTTGATCTCAATATAACTTACTTGTTAATTTTTTATATATCATGACCATCTCTATATTCATACCCAGATATTTATATAAATGATATCCAGAAGTACCAAAAATGTATATCCAGAAATGTGTAAGGTACATATCCAGAAATTTATATAAATGATATCCAGAAAGTACCAAATGTATATACAGAAATGTGTTAGGTACATATCCAGAAACCTTCTAAATGAATATCCAGAAACCTTCAAAACGAATATTCAGAAACTACCAAATTGAATATCCAGAACTACCAAATTATATATCCATAAACACACAATTGACCATGTCCATAAACTATAAAATGATTATCCAGAAACCTTCAAATGTATATCCAGAAACTATCAAATGAATATCCAGAAACATTCAAAATGAATATCCAGAACTACCAAATTGAATATCCAGAAACACACAATTGACCATGTCCAAAAACAATAAAATGTATATCCAGAAAGTACCAAATTCAATATCCAGAAACTTTAAACTGACAATGTACTAGGCCAAGGGATATGGCCATGTCCTTGTCCAAGGCCAATGCTATATCCAGAAACTACAAAAAATGAATATCCAGAAACATTCAAAATGAGTATCCAGAAACCTTCAAAATGAATATCCGTAACTACCAAATTGAATATCCGAAACACACAATTGACCATGTCCGAAACAATAAAATGTATATCCGTAAAGTACCAAATTCAATATCCGTAAACTTTAAAGCTGACAATGTACTAGGCCAGGATATGGCCATGTCCTTGTCCAAGGCCAATGCTATATCCGTAAACTACAAAAATGAATATCCGAAACATTCAAAATGAGTATCCGTAAACCTTCAAAATGAATATCCAGAACTACCAAATTGAATATCCAGAAACACACAATTGACCATGTCCAGAAACAATAAAATGTATATCCAGAAAGTACCAAGTTGAATATCCAGAAACTTTAAACTGGCAATGTACTAGGCCAAGGGATATGTCCATGTCCTTGGCCAAGGCCAATGCTATATCCAGAAACTACAAAAATGAATATCCAGAATAATTCAAAATGAGTATCCAGAAACCTTCAAAATGAATATCCAGAACTACCACATTGAATATCCAGAAACACACAATTGACCATGTCCAGAAACAATAAAATGTATATCCAGAAAGTACCAAGTTGAATATCCAGAAACTTTAAACTGGCAATGTACTAGGACAAGGGATATGGCCATGTCCTTGGCCAAGGCCAATGATATATCCAGAAACTAACTAACTACTGAATATCCAGAAACCTTCAAAATGAATATCCAGAAACTAACTAACTACTGCCTTTTCTTGCAGAATCATATTCTCCTATTGATTTAGAATCTCAAATTCAACAACCTACAGATCCTGAAACTGGGCTACAAATAGGTTTTCTCTCTTAACTTTATTGACATATTAATTTAGAATTACTGATTTCATATAACATTATTCTTTTTAATATATTTTTGTGTGTGCGATAGAATCAGTAATCGAGGACCCTAATATTGATATAAGCAAAAATTTGCTGGGAACAAAAGCAAAGACATGGGAGGAATTGTACAAACTGTATAAACTTCATGCAAATGCACTAGGATTTAGTATTAAGTTGTCAACAAATCATGTTTCAAAAAAGACTTCAAGGATATTAGACAAGCTATTCCATTGCTCATGTGAAGGAGTTACCAGATCAACCTAAGAGGATAAAATCAGTGTTCCATCACCAGTTGATGTTAATGAAGTTCAAATTCCTTCACCAGTTGAACAACTTGATGTTACCAAAAAACAACAAAAGAGAAGGAGAAATTATATAAAGAGGACTCAATGTAAGGCTCTTTTGAGGGCGAAATTGCTAAAAGAGGAAGATATGTATGTTGTTGACCGCCATGTTACAGAGCACAATCATCCAATGACAAGGACAGATTGGAACCATTTGAAGCGTAGTGAAAGGTGTATCTCGAGAAGATCGGGGTGAAATAATTGAAATAATGGAAGAAGGCTGGTATAAAACCAACTGATGGATATAGTCTTTTGGTAAAAGCGGTGGTGGAGAGGAACATGTTGGTCACACAAAGAAAGATCATGTCAATTTTGTTCGTAAACTTAGAATGGAAAAAATTGAAAATGGTGATGCTCGGAATGTTGTTGATAGGCTTTTTGAAATTTCACTGGAAGATCGAGGGTTCTATTTTAAAATCAAATTTGATGATGAAGGAAGACTTGGGGCTATATTTTGGAGAGATAGTATGATGAAGGAAGATTACAAGCTCTATGGAGATCTGGTTATATTTGACACAACTTATACTACAAATAGATACAATCTTATTTGTGCCCCAATAGTTGGCTTTAATAATCATTGGAACACTGTCATGTTTGGTTGTGCTTTCATAGCAAATGAAAAAAAAAAGAAACATTTGTACAGTTGCTTAAGCGAGTTTAGAAAATCAATGGGAGGAAAAGAACCAAAAACAATATTTATACCAAGACCAAGCAATGTCAAATGCAATTGAAGAGATATGATTATAAAATTCCATAACCAGTTCTTTTATAATATTTCTTATCTAGTATTTTATTTGTGCTATAAAGTTCTAACAATAATTCGAGATGTGCCTTAACTTTACCCGAGATGTCATTGGTGTTTATATCCGAAACTACCGATTGAATATCCAGTAGCTAGTCATTCTAAAGTATCGGTTATTCAATATAAAGTTTCTTGGATATTCAATTTGGAAGTTTCTGGATATTCTTTTGGTAGTTTCTGGATATTCAATTGTTAGTTTCTGGACATGGCCAAGGCCTAAGCCATGACAAAAAATTGGTCAATGAAAATTTATTGTATGTTAATATCCAGAAACATATAATGTTAATATCCAGAAACATTTTTATAATACAGGTATTTGAAGGGCGGATGAGGCATAGGCTATGTTTATGGCACATCCAACAAAATGTTGTATCCCACTTTGGACAATTGAAGACAAATGAAGATTTTAAAAAAGAATTTGATCATTGTTTAATGGGATGTACCAGTGAGGATGAATTTGAAAGATGTTGGGAGTCAATGCTGGTGAAATACAATCTCGTTGAAAATTCCTGGTTCAAGCGTCTATATGGACTACGGGAGAAATGGTGCACAGCTTTAAGCACAAATTTCTTCTCAGCTGGAATATTGTCATCCCAAAGAAGCGAGAGCACAAATCATGCCCTTTGTTTCAAAGCAAACAGAAACACATCCCTCACTCAGTTCTTTGACATATTCAATGAAACAGTTAAACGTTGGAGGAATACTGAACAGGAGAAGGAATTTCAAGCATCAATCTCGGTCCCTCAACCCAGGAACATGTATGGTGGTATCATAAAACAAGCTGGTGAGGTATACACACCACAGATATTCAAGTTCTTTGAGATTGAGGTAAAAACGAGCTTTTCCTGCTGTATACAAATTTGGAGATGAAAGTGATGAAGATTGAAGATTCATACATTTTGCTCATGAGAAGTACCCAGATAAATATGAGAGTGTACTCTTTGTTAGGAATGATGAAAGTGTAACAGTTGTATGCAGCTATGCAATCAGGTTTACTACGGTTGGTTGGTTGTGCTTTCATTGCATAAAGGCGCTGAATTTGTCAAATGTCACAAGGATACCAGATATCTACATTAAAAAAAGGTGGACAAAGATGGCAAAAAAGATGTATGGGACAAAGTCTATCAAGGAAATGATAATACATCAACGAGAGAAAAATGAATTCATTCCCTGGAAACAAAAGATGGCAATGAAATACCACAATCGATGATGGCTTGTCATGAAAACAGTACGCAAAAAAGATACTGGAAGATGGGTTCAATAGAGACTCACTTCTTATACAACAATTGTTGTCAGAAAATCAACAGGAATGTAGATCTACGACAAGAGTTAATGATAGTGTTGGTTCAGAAAGTATAACAAGTGCTCCAGCTGTGATGGATCCAATTCGTGCAAATACAAAGGGCAGAAAACGAAAGCTAAAGACAAAGTTTGATAGAAGAAAGCCAATCACTGATGAGTTTGGTTCAAAAACACCAAATGAACATTTGATTTAATAGTTTTTAGATTGAAGTACAATTTATTAAGTTGACTAGTTAAATATTTTATATACAGATATTTGATGTTTTTATGTTCAGAAATGAAAGAATTTGATATCCAGAAATTGCTTATTGGCTTTGGCATTGACCTTGTCCTTGACCTTGATTTTGTACTTAGCCTTGGCCTTGACCATGGCCAAGTCCAAGGCCAAGGCCAATTATATATCCAGCCAATTATATATCCAGAAGTATGTGAATGTATATCCAGAAATGTGGTAGGTGCATATCCAGAAATTTTGTCATTGGCCTTGGCCTTGGCCAAGCCTTGGACTTGGCCTTGGCCTTGCCATGGACAAGTTGGCCTTGGCCTTGAACTTGTCATGGATTTGGCCTTGGCCAAGTCCAAGGCCAAGGCCAATTATATCCAGAAGTATGTGAATGTATATCCAGAAATGTGTTATGTGCATGTGCATATCCAGAAATTGATGATAGTTTCTGGATATACATTTGTCAGTTTCTGGATATAGAATTGATAATTTCTGGATATAGAATTGATAGTTTCTGGATATAGAATTGATAGTTTCTGGATATACTTTAATGGTCAAAAAAGCATTCAAACTTACTATTGAATTCAAAGAGTAATAAATGTGTACAGTTGGTAAGTGCATTGATATCCAGAAGTCCAAGGCCAAGGCCATGGTCAAGGCCAAGGCCATGGCCAAGCCTTGGACTTGGCCTTGGCCTTGGCCTTGCCATGGACAAGTTGGCCTTGAACTTGTCATGGATTTGGCCTTGGCCTTGGCCTTGGCCAAGTCCAAGGCCAAGGCCAATTATATCCAGAAGTATGTGAATGTATATCCAGAAATGTGTTATGTGCATATCCAGAAATTGATGATAGTTTCTGGATATACATTTGTCAGTTTCTGGATATAGAATTGATAATTTCTGGATATAGAATTGATAGTTTCTGGATATAGAATTGATAGTTTCTGGATATACTTTAATGGTCAAAAAAGCATTCAAACTTACTATTGAATTCAAAGAGTAATAAATGTGTACAGTTGGTAAGTGCATTGATATCCAGAAGTCTAAGGCCAAGGCCATGGTCAAGGCCAAGGCCATGGCCAAGCCTTGGACTTGGCCTTGGCCTTGGCCTTGCCATGGACAAGTTGGCCTTGGCCTTGAACTTGTCATGGATTTGGCCTTAGCATTGGCCTTGGCCAAGTCCAAGGCCAAGGCCAATTATATCCAGAAGTATGTGAATGTATATCCAGAAATGTGGTAGGTGCATATCCAGAAATTGATGATAGTTTCTGGATATAGAATTGATAATTTCTGGATATAGAATTGATAGTTTCTGGATATAGAATTGATAGTTTCTGGATATACTTTAATGGTCAAAAAAGCATTCAAACTTACTATTGAATTCAAAGAGTAATAAATGTTTACAGTTGGTAAGTGCATTGATATCCAGAAGTCCAAGGCCAAGTCCATGGTCAAGGCCAAGGCTAAGTTCAAGGCCAATTAAAGTTTCTGGGTATTCAATATGGTTGTTTCTGGATATTCAAATTAAGGGTTTCTGGATATAGAATTGATAGTTTCTGGATATTCATATTGAAAGTTTCTGGTTATACATTTTGATAGTTTCTGGATATTCAAATTAAGAGTTTCTGGATATAGAATTGATAGTTTCTGGATATACTTTAATGGTCAAAAAAGCATTCAAACTTACTATTGAATTCAAAGAGTAATAAATGTGTACAGTTGGTAAGTGCATTGAATTCATTGACCAACTTTTTTGACTGGTTTCAAGTACTCAGCCTATATAAATCTGTCCAAAGGTAAGCATATACATCAAGTTCAAGAAAAATTCTACCTTTAATAATTTTTCTAGTGATGAACAAAGGAAAGGGAAATTCTGGGGAGCCAACTTTGGGTGATTCAAATGATGACAAAAGTTGGAAAATATACATGGTGTGTACCAAAAATTTCTCAATGGTCATCTTGTTGTTTTGCAGCCTTCTTCTGCAAATGAAACACCCTCATTTCGTTTTCCATTGGAGCCATGTAATGGACACAATTGTAGGGATAAGGATTATGTGGGGATAGTCAATCATGCTCATGAGTTTGGCAACGCTCACAACATTGATGAAGCTGCTAGGATTCACCACAAGGCTTTGGAAATGTATTTGGAATATATTTTGAATGAATATGATCCAAAAAATAAATTGAATGACAATGTAGGCGATGATGGAGCAGGTGGTAGTGGTAGTGTTTAATGGTACTAAATTCTGTTTTTAATATTGCTGTGTTTGATGTATTTTGTAATATAGGTGATGTATTGTTATCCGTGATTGTTTTTGTTTGAAATTTGGCACTATTGAATCCATGACTGTTTTTGTTTGAAATGTAGTTAACTATTGAATCCGTGACTGGATATTCATTTGTAAGTTTCTGGATATTCATTTAGATAAGTTTCCTTGTTTTTAATGGTCAAAAAAGCATTCAAACTTACTATTGAATTCAAAGAGTAATAAATGTGTACAGATGGTAAGTGCATTGAATTCATTGAATTCAAAGAGTAATAAATGTAAGTGTATTGAATTCATTGAGCAACTTTTTTGACTGGTTTCAAGTACTCAGCCTATATAAATACCATACAACACCACTCCTACCATCACAAAAAAAAAATCAAATTTCTCAAAATGAATAACAACAACAACAACCAAGCTCAGTAGGACGAAAGTTCTGATTCTGATTTAGGGTTTCAGCCTGAGGAGGTTGAATATGTAGATGATAATGTGGATGTTCCGCTTCCGCCTAGGGTTAACAGAGAATTGACCCTGGAGCAAAAAGTTGCAAGGCACAAGCGATCAATCCGACTTGGGCATTTTCCCCTCTATAATGGAGAAAATAAATTGCAATGCCCATTCTACCCCCAGAGGAGCTTTCTAACAAGAACATTGACTTGGGACCAACTCTTTGCGCATGCTATTCATCGTGGATCTATTTCTTCGTATGGAGAAATATCCAAAGAACAGCACATCGCACTAGAGCAGCATATGACATAAGTCAATGATGGGAATTAGGGGATGTTGATGTTTGTTCTTGTTGCTGTTGTTGTTCTTGCTCCTCCCCTTGTTGCAGTTGTTTTTGTTGTTATTGTTGGTTTTTTTTTTTTGTAATTATATTTAAAATAATTTACTTAGTTTGTTTTCTTTCAATTTTATATCCAGAAACTATCAAAAAGTATATCCAGAAACTATCAAAAAGTATATCCAGAAACTATCAAAAAGTATATCCAGAAACCATCAAAAAGTATATCCAGAAACTATCAATATGAATATCCAGAAACTATCAATTTTATATCCAGAAACTCTTAATTTGAATATCCAGAAACTATCAAAAAGTATATCCAGAAACAACTGTATTGAATACCCAGAAACTTTAATTGGCCTTAGTGTAAGTGCTCCAATTTGAGCTTGTTAGTATTTTTCGTTAGAAAATTAACGAAAGTTTTAACATTCCTAACATTTCCTAACAATCCTAACTTTTCTAACCAAGCAAGGGCAAAGTGGGCATTGTTATTTAAGGTTAAACGTCAAAAAGAATCTTAAAAAGCAAAAACAAAGGAAGAAAACCAAAAATAGAAGTGGCTGGAACATAAACTGGCTGTTTAATTTGAATTTTCAAAAGATTATTCTTCCTGTCCAAAGCCTGGAGCTGCATTTAATGAACAGTGCACGCTACCAACCTTGTCCGCGCGGATACCTTTGTCATTTCAGGAGGGCTATAAATTGAGCCCTCCAGTCACAAAAATAGGGAGCCACAACACAATTTGCACTGAACCTCTGGCGAAATATAGAGAGAAAACAGTGAGAATTCACTTGAATTGTCACCATTTTCTCTTGAATCTTTCCCAACTCACACTCACTCTCAAATTCAAACCCTAAACACATTCAAGCCTTGAACCCATTCAAACACAAACTCAAGGAAGATAGGTATAACCTCCCTCTTCTTACCCTAAATCTCTCATCCATGCATGCATCTTCAAACTACAAAATGTAGTTCATTCTTCTTCTTGCCTTAGATCCAAGAAGATCACCATGGAAGTTCATCTCCATGGATGATCTTCTACAAGGATCTACATTATTTTCAAAGTATTCTTACTTTCTTACAAAGAAAACACATTTTCAAAACCCTAAAAACCATTTTCAAGCATCAAATCTCATTTTCAAAGGATAAAATTCCCCTTCCCAAGCAAATGAAGTGCTTAGTCCTAATGTACCCCAAGGATGGTTTGGTATAGTTGATTCATCACTAAAATGTCAAGTGATCACTAACCAAAACCTAGGGAAATGGGGACAAGCATGGATGCAAAACCCCCCTTAAAATCATATTTTCTTTCTTGAGAAGTTGCTGTCCAGTAGCAATTTCCTCAGACCTCAGTCCATGGTCTAATTTTTTGGACACAGATAAATGTGGAATTTGGTGTTGACTACAAAACACTTTTTGTAGCCAACATCCAGATCTTTCCATACATATTTTTACTTTATTTTTTGGGTGAGTAAACCTCCTCTTTTCAAATTTTCTTTCAGAGGCTAGTTCATCAGCTTCTGGGAATCCAGATCTCATATCTGAGGTTTCCAGAAGCTTTTGACCCCTCAAATATTCTCTAAAATGGAAAATTCCTTCGCAAAAATCTTATTTAAGGTGTCTGGAATAACTTTCATTCTCTGAGTTTATCCAGATTATGAAGTTTTAAGACCCTTGAATCCATTTCAAAATCAAAGGTCCACTGCCTTTGTCATTCTGGCAGAAGTGGCTCTCAACTTCAAAAGGTCTTTTGAGTACCAAATCTCAATCCAAAAATCTTCCAAAAAATCATGGAATCAGTTTAAAGTCTTAAAAAGATATCCCAATTTTTACTTTTCTGAGTTTCAAATTATTTTGGCCAAACCACACACACACACACACACAAATGATTTTCAGCTTGGAAGACTCGTTTTACGAGGCATTCCGGGTGCACACTAACGTCCTTCCCGGCGTGTAACATGACCTCCGAACCCAAATTTCTGATCTCGGGCTTTTTTCAAAGTTTTGGCCCTTAAAACAAAAATGGCGTGGCGACTCCGTTCTTTTTCCCGGGTTTTATTTGGTTTTTTTCAAAGAAACGCGAAAAATCGAATTTTTTCCCGCGAAATGGCGACACATCATCACAGTGGCGACTCCGCTGGGGACTAAGCTTTTTTTTTTAAAAAAAATGTGGTATTTGGTATATTGGTGGAAACCATTAAACTTCCCGTTACCGCCTCCTAACACGAGTCGGGGATAAATTGTGGTCTAACAATCCCACGTACCGGTATCACCGTTTTCAAAAAAAAAAAAAAAGCTTTTGAGGGTCAAGCTTCCGTCCCGGCTTTGAAAATCATTTTTGTGTGTGTGTTGATTTTTGCACAGTTTTCGTGTTGTTTTGGCCGCCTCGGAGAAAGTCAAAATTTTGACTGTCGGAATCATGTCCCTAACTGTCGGAATTTTCGTACTTACGTGCTTATGTGTTCATTAATTTTCAAAAAAAAATTTTCAAAAAAAAAGTTTTCAAAAAAAAAATCATGCATCATGCCTTTTAAGACACATAAATTTTTTTTTCTATTTTACTCAGAAAAAGAATATAGACTGCTTGCACACTACGCGCACGTGACCGTACACTGCACACTACGTCCCTAACCCGGGGAAATCCTTGTCGCGGTCCGTTTGGTCTTATTACGCCTCTCGGATGAGCACAGGACTACCCAAACATCCCATGGAGCCTCGTGTCGACCATGCACTTGTCCGTGACACACTTTGTCCGAGACCCGGTTGGTTTTTAGTCTGGTCTGTGTCATGCCCTGTCTGTGTATAGACCTTTCCTTTCAAGCCTTTGTCGGCAGACCGACTCAATATCTTTCGGGGACCCTAATCAGTCGAAGTTCTGCCGGTTTTCCGCCGCAGACTTTGACCAAGATATTGACCGGCGCCTTGACTTCGGCTCGGCGGCACAAATTATACACGGACTCCCGGCATTGACCTTTGAGTCATCAAGGATTAATGATTATTCCATGCCTAATTACGGCTTAACTGACGACAAGTCAAGATCAATTGTGGACGCTTATCAGTCCAAATCATGCCGACTTTTCGTCGAGCCCTCGAACACGATCTTGACTTTTGACGTCAGCTTTGTCCGTAATTTACATCGAATGCTCGTTAAGACTCGATCACCCGCCAGACTTTTAGGATCGTTTTTCTTTCGGTCGGTGGGACCCGCTTGCCCTATAGGACCCTCGCCCGGGGCTGTCCACCCTGGGAGGTCGAAATACAGGTGGAATACGAGGGGCTTATAGACGTAGTGACGGGGCCCACTGATCCAGGATCCAGAGTAGTTTGCGAAAAAGAAGAGCAATCTTTTCCAACCGATTAGGTTAATAAAGCATGTTTTAAGTAAACGTGAATAAATAACTGCATGTTGCATGAGCCTAAAGCCCAAACACCTACCCTCCTTCCATTCCCAGACATCTGAACCTTCGTGTCCTTTCCCCGCGACTCCGCACAAAGCTTGGTTTCGGGCACCGGGTCATCGTTTGATTAGTTGGGAAGAGTCAAGCGCGTCATCGGCTTCGCCGTTTGTTCCGACTCCGGGTTTCAGAATGTCCGCATCGGCCGGTAATGATGGGGATAACGTCACTCCGCCTCCGGGACCCCTCGAGACAGAGCAACGGTGGAATCGGTTAGCGAACAGATGAGGTTACGACAGGAAGCACGGCTAAATAGCCTTATGGAGGCTATTAAGAGCCATGGTGCGGCCGCCGGCCTCAATCCGAGATGGCACCTTCACCGTGGAAGAAGACGAGGATGCCAACCCCACTTTCAGTCGCCCTGACTACACCAGGATGCCGCCACCCACCTCCTATGGTGCCACTACCAGAACCCATGCTCCTCGATTTTCGGGTCAGCCCGGCTCCCAACCACAGACCACCGGATCCATGCAGCCCGACGACACAAATCAGTGGGGGCAAAATCAGTACGGAATGTCTTCTCATGGTTGGGGCTATCTCGGAATGCCACAGCTAATCGGGATCCCGCCACAGTTTGGAACCGATCAATCCGGGCCTTCGCAGCAACAGTTCAAAGGGCCACAACAGCCACAGTTCGGGATGCCGCCACAACTTGGTTCTGGGCCGATCAGAGCCCCTCCTCAGAACAGTACTAGTTCAGCTGCTCCTCACACAAATCCATTCCTCACTCAGACTTCTATGGGTTACCAAGCCTCCATCCCGGTGTCATCCGAATCACCAGGACCGCAGTACCCCCCGGGTTACACACCTTCACCACAGGCAGCCATGCAATTCAACAATCCGGGACAGCAGCCCGCACTCAAGCCTACTTACGGGCCCCACTCTGGAAATCCAAGTTATCCGGCTACATCGGGGCTGCCTCCACCTACTTTGCCAGTTGAAAATCAACAGCAAGCCGCAAGGTTCTATCCTTTTGCTCAGGCTCCTACTCATGCTCCCCAGGGTAACTCAGCCCCAGGACAGGTTTTCACCTACGTCCCCGGGTCGGCCGTTCCCTCCACCAGTCTGCCTCCAGTGGTAGCTCCTCTCTCTAGCTCAGCCACTAGCTTGAATGCCATGGTTCCGCCACAAGACCCTCATCTGGCCTGGTTCATGGAACAACACAAGGAAATGAAAGCGCAGATCGCTGAACTGACTGCCAAGAAGTCTGCCTTCCGGCCTACAGACCCGGACTCCATTGTTCCTCTGCCCCACAAATTCGTGATGCCTAATTTGGATCTCTTTGATGGGACTGCATGCCCGAAAACCCATTTGGACACATATACCTTGGCGATGAAGGCCAAAGGATGTACCAATCAGCAGTTGGCTGATTATTTCAGTCTATCTTTGAAGTCCAGCGCCTTAAAGTGGTTCTTCCGTTTGAAACCTGAAGCCAGGGCTACGTGGGACCAGATTACCAATGCCTTCACAGAAAAATATAAGGCCAACTTGGAATGGGAAACAAATAGGGTTGACCTACAAACAACGGTGCAGCGTCCTGATGAGAATGTTGGGGACTTCTACAAGCGGTGGAATCTGAAACTCAGTGAAATGGCCATCCCCCCTTCCGAAGAGGAACAACTGGACATCTTCCAGTCATGCTTGAAACCGCATCTGAGAGCCTCCCTCAGTCACTTTCCGTACTCAGACTTACGGGCCATGGTTAACTCTGCAGCAAAGTTTGAAAAGGCTTACAATCAGCAACCGGCCGCTGCACCTGCCTACAGATATCGGGCTCCTCCTGCAAACACTGCCCCTGCTCCTGCCAAAGGCAAAGAAATGATTAACTATGCGGGACAGGAATGTAATAACACAACTCCTTTTGCTCCCAGGAAACCAGCCGAGCCCAGACCACGGGTCATGAATCTTGAAAACTTTGGAATGCCCCTGAACGACATCTTTAGGGGACTGGTGAAAGAAGGCTTGCTGCGGCCTTTGGAGAATTTCCAACCCAGAAATCCGAATGCTCCCGTGGATACTACAAAGTATTGTGCTTTTCATCAAGCTCACGGACATCTGACTGACAACTGCTTCACTCTGAAAAAGGCAATCCAGGGGCTAATAGAGCAAGGAAAGTTGGAAGGCCCCGAGGGGCCTAATACAGTCAAAAATCCTCTGCCAAGGAACCATAATCAGGTGAATATGATTGAATGCGGAGAATCTTCGCATGCCCAGGAAGATGCTGATGAAAGTCCCCAAATACCCGTGGCCAACCTCATCGAGGATCCTGAATTCGGATTCCCCCTCAGCCTTGAGGACATCGAACGAATCAACCCATCTTGGTCTCATGTCAGAGACTCCTTGCAAGAATACGAGGCCCGCTATTTCTCGGATGAAGGGAAGGCCAATACTGAAGAGCTGGGGCTGTTCCGGTCAAAACATGAGAGGACCATTTACACAAGATGGTTAGAACAATCGAGAAGAATCGAACAAGAAAGCTTCCGGCGAGCACCTGTACTGGGGCTTATCAGCAAAGAGGCCGAAAAGCATCTGGAGCTAGTACACTTCTGCAAACTGGCTATTGGAGAAGTCAAATACGACCCCGAAGGCAGTGAAACTGAAGAATCAGAGGAGGAAGAACCCTTCTACATTCTACCTGGTGTTAAATACGTGCCACCCCCTCTCACTCTTCCCCCACAGTTTCTGGGAGGAGAAGCTGAGTCACAATTACCACTTCCGGGAATGGGAGCATATGACAATTTTTGCGGCTGCACGCACCCATATTCCCCCAACGGGTTTGATCGGCGTTCCCTCTCAGCCGAAATCCCGGTAGTATGGGAAGAAGATTCCGATGACAGCGATGATGATGATGATGACGAGAGTGAAGAGTCAACTGAGGCCCCCGATCCGGAAACAATCTGGAACAATCATGCCAGAAATGAGCCCATGGGAGCCAGGCACAATGGTTGGTTGTCAGCAAGTGACGATGAAGGACCACCAGAAAATGCAAGTCAAATGCCAGTAGGGGTGGACCCCCAAGAACTGCACCTCGTAAGATGCACATGCGGTCAGTGTCCGGATACTTCAGAGGATGAGGGACAGCAAAGCCCGCGCCCAGATCCGTACATATCTGAAATCCTAGAACACAACGTTCCTTATAAGAACCTGACTGGTGAATGGAAAGGGTTTATTGAAGCACTGGTCGAGAATGGAGGGTTTCAGCCACCAGAAGATGAAGAATTCGTAAACGTTATCGGATCTTTTTCTTCTTTCCCAAGAACGGATGGCATAACAACCGTAAGGGTCACAACCGGGCCGCTCGAGCGCAGCGAGTGCCTGCAATCACTGAAAAGGGTTATCGATCTGAACGTCTCCCCAGTGGCCTTCATACCTATGAATCCACATGACGCCTTCCTAATTGCTCCAGTGCCCGACAATGGACCCCGGGTGCTCCTTATTTGGACACAGATCTATCGAGCTGCTACCTCAAACTCCGAAGGGGAACGTTGCCTATCCTTCACTTGTGGCTGCCCTACTTGCAAGATTGAAAGAAAAAGGATATACGATGAGATGGAGGCTGATAGCCATAACTCTGTGGGCCATCCAAGGGATGAAATCGAAAAGCCGCCGAGTCCCGACAATAGCGACTCTTGTTGCATGATAACTATGAGCAAGGCCGGCCATGAGAGTGAATCGGAGGACGCCCTAGCTCTGTGGGCCATCCAAGGGGCAACAACACAACCCCAAACCCAAAAGCCTGTGACCTGGGAAGCAGTTATAAGGGCCGCCCAGGAAGGAGCCAGTACAGCCCAGCCCCTCACTGTCACTAGACTCCGTCAGAACCAGTGGCCAATAGCCAAAAGGGCTCCCCCGTTGACCTTAGCAGCATTGAAGAAATCCAGTCAAGAGACGACTGATGAGGAAGTTAATCTGTTGACCCGATCTGGGCAGATCTTCCAAGGAAATCCCAAGGCAGATAAGAAGGCCACAGATCAAACACCAAAAGAAGATCGCCGCCCCTATGCTAAGACAGCTGAAACTCCAGACCCTGAAAAAGAGGATCCCGTGCTCACCCAGTTGAAGCAAACACAGGCCAACATTTCCCTCTGGTCTCTACTCACCTCGTCCTATCCCCATAAGCTGAAGCTGGAAGAAAGCCTGGCCCGCACTCTAGTCCCTATTGATGCTACTCCCGATGACGTGGTACAGCTGATTGGAAACATCCACTACGGGAACATAATCACTTTCACAGATCTCGACCTCCCTCAATTTGGGGCTGATCATAACGAGCCTCTCTTCATCACAGTCCAGTTGGATGAACGACGCCTCCCTCGGGTCCTGGTTGATAATGGGTCCGGAATGAACATTCTTCCGGCAAAGATCATGAGCCTGCTTGATATCAAGACTACAGACTTGAAGCCTTCCTCCCTCACAGTCAAAGCTTACGACTCAACATCTCGAGCAGTCCTTGGAGTCGCTACCTTGGACCTCTGGTTTAGACAGAAATTGATACCTGTGGAATTCCAGGTTATTGACATCCCGATTACTTTTAATGCCTTATTGGGAAGACCTTGGCTGCATCAGGTCAAAGGGGTCGCCTCAAGCCTCCACCAGTGTGTGAAATTCGTCTCGAATGGGGATCTGACGACCATTTACGGGGATTTAGTCACTTTGGAGGGCACAGATACGGGCGGAATACCTATTCTGGAAATCAAACATGACGAGGAAGGTCACATGCTAACGGGCTTCACGGTCGAGCCTCCCAAGGCCCAAGTGTGCAACATAGATCTAACGGTCACTCGGGATAAAATCCCACCGGTCTTGAAAATGATGAGAAAAATGAGCTATCTACCTGGCCTCGGTCTAGGGAAACACCAACAAGGAACTCACAAACTCATTGATTTGAAAGGACAGAATACTCGCCACGGCCTGGGATATGAGGCCTCCTCAGTGGACACTGCAAAAGGAAAAAGATTTGAAGCTGCCACAGGAAGGGTCCCGGTCGACGACCCTAAATCTCTCCCCTTCAGTCCTAATTTGGCTGACTACTTTGTAAAGGGTCCCACACAACCAGGAAACATCACAGAGCCCACTCCTACAGAAGAATGGCTAAAGCTACAGGATAGCCTCAACAAGTTCAGAGGAACCAAGGCTAACCCGGTCCGTAGAATGTTCCTGGACCTACCCAAGATACCTGGGGCTACCACTACCATGAAGAGTGAGTATACCTTCGGGCGTGCCCGACACGGTGGAACAGGTTCGAGAAGCTTACCACCACAAACCCGATTGCCCAGAAGATCCGAAGCGAGTTCGAATTGTGTGCCAAAAGCTAAGGCCACAGAATTTCCCTCGAGATGATTGGGATGGTCCGGTTATGCGAGAATTGTTCGAAGAAGAAGTCCAGGTGCCGGACACGATTGATCTCGGCTCGGTCCAAGAAATGATAGCAGCAATTGAGAAAGGAAAACAAAAACAGCACAGTTCCCGAGTCATGAGGCCACCAACAGCAAAGCCGCTAAAAAATTGGGAAAACCTCTCAGGCCCGTCCGCGACCAAGGAGGAAATGATCACCAAGCTTGGATTGGTCCCCCGTCCCTTTGTGTCAATCTAGGACAAGTCCTCCCAGTCTCTCTTTGTTAAGATCGAGTCTCTAGGGTCGTCCGATGGCCTTACGCCTGAAGACTACGAGTCTGTAGCAAGCGCTGTATTCCCTTTCGTTTTCAATGAAATGACGAACCTTTCTGAGTATCCCTTGATTGCCACTTTAACTAATGACGAATTAAAAAAAAAACACTTAATAATAATTCATTAGATAAAGAAGCAGACACATTAAACGAAAAAAAATCAAACAACAAAAAAAAATCTTTAAGCAGGTTGTCCGGACAGAGGAAAATCGAGCCCAAGCTGCCGAAGAGATTTTGACGAGTGTGAATTTGGGAACTGCGGAAGAGCCTAAAGAGACGCAGATTGGTGATTTCTTCGAAGGAATTGGAAAGGATGCTCTGCAAAGTCCTACAAAATCCTCAATTCAAAGAAAGTTGCCCTCTTCATCAAAGAGAACATCATGTGCAGATACGGGTTGCCAGCCGAAATCATTTCAGATAATGGATCCCACTTCGAAGGGGAATGCGACAGGCTGCTGGCAGAATTCCGAATAACCCGTCACAAGTCATCTCCTTACAGGCCCCAAACCAACGGAGCCGTCGAAGCAGCAAACAAGACTCTGGAAAATATCATCCGGAAGATGGCTGTTCAAGGCAGAGATTGGCCCGAGAAGCTACACCTGGCACTCTGGGGCTACAGAACATCAGTCAGAACGGCAACTGGGGAAACACCGTTTGCCCTCACATACGGAATGGAAGCCGTACTCCCAATCGAGCTGGAAATACCCTCGCTCCGTATACTGCTGGAAAGCCAGATCAACGAGGTCGAATGGCTCCAGAGTCGCCATGATGAATTGGCCCTGCTAGATGAACGCCGATTGAAAGCAATGGAACACATCCGAGCCTACCAAGGAAGAATGGCCAGAGCCTTCGACAAGAAAGTAAAGCATCGGGAGATCCGAGAAGGTGATCTCGTTTTGAAAGAAAAGCCCCCAGTCCGTATCAACCCCCTTGGCAAATGGGAGCCTGTATGGGTCGGGCCATATGTCGTCCGTAAGATCTTCTCCGGAGGAGCCATGCAACTTGCGGACCTCGACGGAAATCCCTTTGTACACCCGGTAAATGGTGACAAGGCTGCGCAGATACTATGCGTAAAAAAAAAAAAACACAAAAAAAAAGAGTGCTAAAAGAGTAATACCCAACTAGGTTGAAAACCCGAAAAGGGCGGCCTAGGTAAAAAACAGGGTTGCACCAAAAAAAAAAAACAAAAAGAAAACAAAAACAAAACAAAAAAAAAAACAACAAAAAAATCGGGTTGAACTACGAAGACATGAGCTCCTCAAAATGAGGGGAACGTAGGGCAAAAGAAACGGTTCGGTCTAAAACACAAATAAAAGTCATACTTTGACATCAATACAACTGATCGGACCATGAAAGTGTCTCGAAAAACTATGAAGCAATTCAAATATTCATTGCAAGTTAAAAAACTTTTTGATGAGTCTAAGCCCGATTCATTCCTACAACTGGCAACCTGCTAAAAGAAATTAAGATACATAATCAAACTAATATGTCTGCCATGACAAGAAAGGGATACTCGGAAACCTCAGAGTCACTCCAAGCCACTCGTACTGGCCTCTCCCCTCTTCTTCCCCCTTCGAGTTTTCTTTTTCTGAACAGGAAAAATGTCGGTATTCCTCCTACCAAGCTCTGGTATAGGAACAGGATCTATCAAACCAACCTCTCTCAGGGCCTTAATAGCCCTAGCGTCATCTCTCATCTCCTGTAGCCTAGGAGCCCTCCTCTCCTGTCTCTTGATGTAAGCCTCATAGTCGGTCACAGCGTCTCCGCTCCTGTCATGAGGGTTGGCTCTCGCCTCGGCCCTCCTCCTCTCCGAAACAGTCAGGTCCTCCGCACCCACAATGGCCTCACGCCGTCTCAAAATAGCCACCTGAGTCTCTCCCAGATGCCTCTCATACCAATCCAGGTACCAAGTGGTCAGGAACACCGGTCTTGGACGCCTGAGGATAACCCGAGGAGGAAAGACGTCATACCTCCATGCTCGGGAAAGAAATGGAAACACCGAGGAATCATCCATAGAAACAGGAGCCACCACCCTGGTGGCTATATCATCAAAGTTCTCCAAAGGAACCTGCTCCAAGCCAAACTGTCTCAGAACCAAAGACGGAATATAGAAGCTGGACTGAGAAAGCCCCGAAGCATGACCACATGAGACCCGTCCCGAAGCACTCTGCGAGCCTCCACCCGCCAACAAGGCACCGACCATCTCGATATCCTCTCGTCTGGCGACCAGCCATCCAACGCTCCCATGAGCCCCGATCATCGAAATCCACAGCAACCCCCTCCCGGCAAATGTCCAAGGCTTGATCATGTCGGGAGATTCCCGAAGAACCCCAAACGCTCCATCGCCCACAGGTCAAGAGGAACGGGCTGCCCCCGTGCATATACCGTCTTCCGTAGAGCGCCTATCAAGAGCATGAAAAGTCTCCCCGTAATCAAAGGAACGACATCTCTCGCCTGTGCGACAAACAACGACAACATCCAAGAAAGACCGATGGCAAATCCCAAAGGAATAGACCATGAACAATGTGGTGCCAAACATACAAAGTGCAAAGGCATCCCAATAGGCATCATCCACCAAGCCTAGGCCCCTAAACCTATCAGAAGGCCGGAAATATCAAAATGATCGGGACCACAGATCATACCTTGCGCTTCCTCCGGGAAAGATGAAGGAGGACGCACAATCCGTCAACAAAAGAAGCCTCCTCCGGCAAAGGAACCGCTATCTCTTCCACCTCCGACCTCCAAGCAAGGCCCGAAATTCTTCCACGCCGGAACAATCTCGTTGAAGGAAAGGCAAAAGACATGCCTTCTAGTGTCCCAAAATGAGGAAGAAGCCCTCAAAAGCTCATAATCCTAATCAATTCCTGAGAGACCATAAGCACTTCACCTTGTACCTTTCTTCAAAGAAGGACCTCCTCTCATGCATGATCTCCCTGACCAATCCTTGAACTTGTTGAAGAATGACATTTGGTATTCTTGGGGCAATTTTGATGGAGCTTTTCTAAGGTTTTTCATGGTTTTTCTCTCTTTCTCCCGAAAATGGCCGTTGGACTGGAGGTTCAAGAGGATATTTGAATTTGAAATAAAGTGAGACCAGATTCGAAGCAAAATTAAAGGACAATGTCGATGCAGGGACTCCTCCGCGCGGACATGATTGTCATTTATCGTAAAATCTGCATGTTCCAAGCCGCTACACCAAAAGAGGAATATTCCGTCCTGGTTGCTCGAAACCCGTGCAAAAACCTCCCCAAACCAAAGCCCATATACCAAACACCCTTGCCAAAAAAAAAAAAACCAAGGCTCATGCAACACTGCATTCATACCGCATTGCATTCATAAAATAAAATCCTAAATAATTACATCCAAAAAAAACAAAAAAAAAGAAAAGAAAAAAAAAAAAGAGCGCAAAAAAAAAAAACAACAAACAAACATCAATAAAATCCTAAATTATTACATCAAAAAAAAAAAAAAAGAAAAAAAAATGTGCATAAGTCGTACAAATCTCAATCCCAGTCATAAATCTCAAAATCTCGTAAAATCGCCTAAAAAAAAAAAAAAATTGTGGGGGTAATCAATCGAATCCCTAGCGCCCGACGCCGTCCCTCGGTCCCTCTTACGACTCGGGCCCGCCTCCTCAGAGCCCCGAAAATCTCGGCTCGTAATCGTCCTCGTCTCCGCAAAGAGGCTCGTCAGGACCAACCGGCACGCTCTGATAGGGCAAGCCGAGATCTGCGAAAAAATCATATCCGAAGGTGAAGGCGTCGGACTCCCGGACGTACGAAGACGACCCACCATCTTTGCCCAGACGTGTCCCTGCCCGTGTGGATCCCCGAGAATGACGTGATCCGAAGGCAGCACCGCGCGGGGATCAATGAGAGGAGACAGAGGAGTCTCTGAAGAGGTCTCTGAGCGAATAGGAGAAGCCTCCCGTCTGACAGGCGCCGGCCGTGGTCGCCTTGCTCTAGCCTGAGGAGCCCCGCAAGCGACCATCCTCCTGATGAATCTCTTAGCTCCGATCACTTGCTTCGTTAGCTTCTCGACGACCACCTCCGAAAACTGCACAAAAGCAAAAGCATCAGAAACAGTTGAAGCGAGAAATGATGACAGGAAAGAAAAAAAAAAGAAAGAGAAGCCATACCTTCATACCCGGACGAGACCGAAAAGCTCGTGGAAGCCGCTCAGGCTGAGGGATCTGCACCCTCAATCGGACCCCATCCTGGATATATGAAAAATCCGTCCGAGGGTACCGCGGGATCCCAAGCCCCTCTCTATCCAAAACCTGGGGCATCCTCAGCCTCCTCAAAACAAATACGGGGTACGGCTCAATCGCCACAAATGCCGAGAAGTGCTGGCCGGCCCTATAATCATCCCAGGTCACAGATCTGTCACTCGGGTGCATCATATCGGCGGGAGGTTCCACCGGTGTCCTCAAAGGCGAATTCACGCCATGCTGGCGCGTCACCCTCTCTCCCCATAATAGGCATCGCAGTTAGACCTCTCGTAATCCTCCGCCGCACGTCCAAATCTCGCGCCCTTCACTGCGCCACCTTGAAACGATCCCAAGGATAAAATATCATCCTCTCGTCCGTCTCACCCTCCGTCAAAGGAAGGCAATCCGCGTACTCGAGAGTCGTACGCCCCGGAGCTTATCTTCTCCCGGCATGCTTGGACCAAGAATGCATGGCCGGATACGCCCGACGTACTCCGCCGCCGCCGCCACATCGTGACGTGGAAAAACTCCAACGCCCATACCGCGAAAGGTAAAAATCCAATCAATCCAAAGGTCAAAAGAAAAGTGTGTGCTCAAAAAAAAAAAAGGGGGGAAAGCAAAAAGAGAGCTTATACCTCCGTGGCAAACTCAAAGCAAGACAAGGAGCTCACAGCCTCTTCCTACTGTACCTATCGAGAGCAAAGTAAAGCTCGCCCGGCCCGGCTTCTCCCCGGAGACGTCTCCGGCCATCTCCATGTCCTCCAAGGACCTCAAGAAGGCAAAGACTCGCCGTCCTCAAGCATGCCCAAAGAGGGTGCTCGAAAAGCAAACCACAAGAAGGCCCCGGCAACTGATCGGCGCCTATCCTCTCCTCCCCAAACCCTCATAGCTCACAATGGTCTCCACAATCTTCCCGTAGACCACCGCATACTCCATCCCCATCCCCTTTTTGGGAATAGGGGAAAATCCCGAAGAGCTCGCAGATCCGTATCACCGTAGCCGCCCCGCCACTCAATGCCGCGTCCGTTGAAGGACAAACCCGTGATCGCAGCATAGTCGGAAGGCGTAACCGTAGCCTCTCCCTTAAGAAGTGAAACGTGTGGGTCGCATCCCACCTGCTGCCGCGCTAAAGCGAACATCGTGCCCTTGCTCTAGGGAACTTGACCAGTCCCCTCAAGCACTCAACAAACTCCCAAAGCCCGGTCTCAACAACAACTGTCTCTGACTCGGCAAAGCTCCTCGGCCCGCATTCGGAAGCCGGTCCCACAAGTCAACCACAGACTCCACCGATCCATGAGTCTTCATCTTGTTCAGTTGCTCCGTAACGTAGTTGTTTCCACCCTGCGATAAAAAAAAAAAAAGAGAAAATGTCAAAAAAAATTTGCATTTGCATTTGCACAAAAAAAAACAAAGCATACATATGCATCATGAAATTTCAAAGAAAATTCGACAAGATGACAAAGATACAATGAGCATAGCCCCATTTTTCTCGCACAAAAAGACAAGCAAATCCCAATGCATTCATCAAAAAAAAAAAAAGATGCATTCCTACGGAAGTAAAAACTCCGTCCCATTTTCAAAAAAAAAAAAAAAGGAAGTTCCTATGCATGCACGCATATCATTCATCATCTCAAAAAAAAAAATCTTGCATCTTACGGAAGTGAAAACTCCGTCCCATTTTCATAAAATAACATGCATACATAACATGCATTCAATCAACGGGAGGAAAAATCCGTCCCACTTTTCAAAAAAAAAATCAATCAAAAATCATACATTCATATCATCATCTCATGTTGGCAAAATGCCAATTCTTTTCTCAAGCAAAATGCACATTTTGGAACACCAACAAATTCATTGCAACATGCAAAGCATCAAAATCAAGATTCAAAGCCAAGACCATCAATCATTCGAATTTTCAAAAAAAAATCACCCAAAATTCAAATCTCAAGCAAAAAATCAACAAAGGGAATGAAAAGATTCGAAGTATACCGTTCGGAGACTCGGATCAGAAGCCCAATGTTGCCAAGCATCGGGGTAGGGCTCCTCCGCAATCGATTGCGAAAGAGTATAATGCCTCCTCATTCGGACGAGCTCCAATCATCTCTCCGCCACCGGGCCACGTCCTTGGCCTTGAAAAGCACCTTCCCCGTGTTCCATTGCTTAAAAATCAAAGAAAAACGGAAGAATTTTCAAGTTTTTTTAGCAACAATGGCGGAATTGCTGGTTTCTCTTCCTCTGCTCTCAAAATTCTGAAAAAACTGAATGGGGAAGAGGAAGGGCGTTGGCCCTCATTAATACCCCCTGACTTTCAAGTCCTCTCCGCGCGGATAGGATTGTCAGGGTCAAAATGACCCTTTTGCCCTTTAAAAATCTGGAACTCTGCAGTTCAGTCCCCAACTTGACAAAGTCAACCCCCTTTCAAGGAAATCATTCCCCGGCAGTCAAACGTAAGACCGATTTCCCCGAGAAAGATAACGAGATCCCGTATCTTTCATCAAAATCATCCCCCGGCAGTCAAACGTAAGACCGATTTCCCCGAGAAAGATAACGAGATCCCGTATCTTTCATCAAAATTACCCCCGGCAGTCAAACGTAAGACCGATTTCCCCGAGAAAGATAACGAGATCCCGTATCTTTCATCAAAATTACCCCCGGCAGTCAAACGTAAGGCCGACCTCCCTGAGAAAGATAACGAGATCCCGTATCTTTCATCAAAATCTTCCCCGGCAGTCAAACGTAAGACCGATTTCCCCGAGAAAGATAACGAGATCCCGTATCTTTCATCAAAATTACCCCCGGCAGTCAAACGTAAGACCGATTTCCCCGAGAAAGATAACGAAATCCCGTATCTTTCATCAAAATCATCCCCGGCAGTCAAACGTAAGACCGATCTTCCCGAGAAAGATAACGAGATCCCGTATCTTTCATCAAAATCATCCCCGGCAGTCAAACGTAAGACCGATTTCCCCGAGAAAGATAACGAGATCCCGTATCTTTCATCAAAATCATCCCTATAGGCAAACGTAAGACCGATTTCCCGAGAAAGATAACGAGATCCCGTATCTTTCATCAAAATTACTCCTAGCCAAACGTAAGACCGATTTCCCGAGAAAGATAACGAGATCCCGTATCTTTTATCAAAATCTTCCCTATAGCCAAACGTAAGACCGATTTCCTGCACGAATACGTCTGATTTTCCCTAGCAAAGGCTAACAAAATCCCCAGCAAAGTTAACGGAATCCCAAAAGCCAACGAAATCTCGAGAAGATCTCGAACTACGAAAGGGCTTGATTCCCACTAGGGATACGTAGGTAGCCTGTCATTAGGTCCAACCTCGACCAAAACGGTCACCCTCTCCTTCGGCAGCGAGACAAAGTCCACCGAAAGGCCATTTCACAATCAAGGTTCGAGGCACCTAAAAACGCCATCTCCAAGGTCCGAGGCACCTAAAAAGCCATCATCTCCAAGGTCCGAGGCACCTAAAAAGCCATCATCTCCAAGGTTCGAGGCACCTAAGCCATCATCTCCAAGGTTCGAGGCACCTAAAACGCCATCTCCAAGGTTCGAGGCACCTAAAACGCCATCTCCAAGGTTCGAGGCACCTAAGACGCTATCACTAGAAAGCGATAAATCGCAATCATCCCCAAAGAGACCGAAAATGGTCATTCCATCCCCCAGAGCGGATAGCCATCGACCGAAGATGGTCATCTCTTACCCCCAGCAGAAGTTTCTCTCCGTGGGTGCGTAACTCGCTCATCAGGTTCGAGCTTCGAGGCACCTAAAACGCCATCATCTCCAGGGTCAAAGACCCGAACTACGACTGGCTTGATTCCCATTCGGGATACGTAGGTAGCCTATTGAATAGGTTCAGCCACCCGATCACTCGATCATCCCGCCAAATATGGAGCCTTACTCTTATCGACGACCCCGCTTCCTTCGAAAGCACCGTCGCCGAGGGGCTACTGTAAGTGCTCCAATTTGAGCTTGTTAGTATTTTCGTTAGAAAATTAACGAAAGTTTTAACATTCCTAACATTTCCTAACAATCCTAACTTTTCTAACCAAGCAAGGGCAAAGTGGTCATTGTTATTTAAGGTTAAACCTCAAAAAGAATCTTAAAAAGCAAAAACAAAGGAAGAAAACCAAAAATAGAAGTGGCTGGAACATAAACTGGCTGTTTAATTTGAATTTTCAAAAGATTATTCTTCCTGTCCAAAGCCTGGAGCTGCATTTAATGAACAGTGCACGCTACCAACCTTGTCCGCGCGGATACCTTTGTCATTTCAGGAGGGCTATAAATTGAGCCCTCCAGTCACAAAAATAGGGAGCCACAACACAATTTGCACTGAACCTCTGGCGAAATATAGAGAGAAAACAGTGAGAATTCACTTGAATTGTCACCATTTTCTCTTGAATCTTTCCCAACTCACACTCACTCTCAAATTCAAACCCTAAACACATTCAAGCCTTGAACCCATTCAAACACAAACTCAAGGAAGATAGGTATAACCTCCCTCTTCTTACCCCAAATCTCTCATCCATGCATGCATCTTCAAACTACAAAATGTAGTTCATTCTTCTTCTTGCCTTAGATCCAAGAAGATCACCATGGAAGTTCATCTCCATGGATGATCTTCTACAAGGATCTACATTATTTTCAAAGTATTCTTACTTTCTTACAAAGAAAACACATTTTCAAAACCCTAAAAACCATTTTCAAGTATCAAATCTCATTTTCAAAGGATAAAATTCCCCTTCCCAAGCAAATGAAGTGCTTAGTCCTAATGTACCCCAAGGATGGTTTGGTATAGTTGATTCACCACTAAAATGTCAAGTGATCACTAACCAAAAACTAGGGAAATGGGGACAAGCATGGATGCAAAACCCCCCTTAAAATCATATTTTCTTTCTTGAGAAGTTGCTGTCCAGTAGCAATTTCCTCAGACCTCAGTCCATGGTCTAATTTTTTGGACACAGATAAATGTGGAATTTGGTGTTGACTACAAAACACTTTTTGTAGCCAACATCCAGATCTTTCCATACATATTTTTACTTTATTTTTTGGGTGAGTAAAACTCCTATTTTCAAATTTTCTTTCAGAGGCTAGTTCATCAGCTTCTGGGAATCCAGATCTCATATCTGAGATTTCCAGAAGGTTTTGACCCCTCAAATCTTCTCCAAAATGGAAAATTCCTTCGCAAAAATCTTATTTAAGGTGTCTGGAACAACTTTAATTCTCTGAGTTTATTCAGATTATGAAGTTTTAAGACCCTTGAATCCATTTCAAAATCAAAGGTCCACTGCCTTTTTCATTCTGGCAGAAGTGGCTCTCAACTTCAAAAGGTCTTTTGAGTACCAAATCTCAATCCAAAAATCTTCCAAAAAATCATGGGATCAGTTTAAAGTCTTAAAAAGATATCCCAATTTTTACTTTTCTGAGTTTCAAATTATTTTGGCCAAAACACACACACACACACACGTACACACATGATTTTCAGGTTGGAAGACTCGTTTTACGAGGCATTCCGGGTGCACACTAACGTCCTTCCCGGCGTGTAACATGACCTCCGAACCCAAATTTCTGATCTCGGGCTTTTTTCAAAGTTTTGGCCCTTAAAACAAAAATGGCGTGGCGACTCCGTTCTTTTTCCCGGGTTTTATTTGGTTTTTTTCAAAGAAACGCGAAAAATCGAATTTTTTCCCCGCGAAATGGCGACACATCATCACACTTAGTCATGGATATATCCGTAAATACCATAAAGCATATCAAAATGTATATCCGTAAACTATAAAAATGTATATCCGTAAACTATCAATATGCATATCCGTAAACTTTCAATATGAATATCCGAAACTATCAATTCACTAAAGTACATTAATTACATCAGCAAACCAAATTCCCAATTACATAATTACATACATCTATGAATCTTGTACATTACTTTGTTCTTGTTCTTTTTGTTTTCTTCTCTTTTTCAAAAGTGTTTGTTTCAATCATTAAATTATGCTTATCTCTGTTCAATTGACTAAGCAAAAGTGTTGAAAGAATTTCAGCTCGTAGACGGATCCTTTGTTTATCCTACAAAGTAAAAAAAAAAATTGTTAAAACATATATATACAAACTCATATAATATAAATATGAATAAAAAAACTTTAATAGTACCTGACATAACTCAGGGCATGAGTACTTTGATCCTTGAAAATCATTCATCTCGTACATCACATAAACTCCACAACCATGGTTAACATCATTTTCTTTAGGACCCCAATCACATTCCATGTATTCAAATTTATATGTTTTTGCCTTCAAAATCATTATAACATGGATGATCAATCTTCTTCAAAAAAAAAAAAGCTTTCATAGGCACATCTTGAAAAAATTTAAAGTATAAAATATTAGATAACCAATGAAAACAAAAATGAAAAATATAAAACTGCTTTCGTAAGTTTCAAAACATATACCAATGCTCTCGTAAGTTTCACAACTTCAGCTTTTTTTGCTTCATTCATTGAAAGGTTGTCAAAATAGTGAATGGATTTTGAAGCCATGTTGTACACATATAGTGTAAAGTGCCCACTTTTATTGCTTCCCTTAAAGTATGGGAAAAACTGCAAAAAATAAGTATATTCGAAATATATTAGGTGACTATCCGTAAATTTCTTATTTGTCTTGGACATGGCTAAATCTATGGCATTGGCCATGGCATAGGCCTTGGCCTTGGTCATGGATATATCCAGAAATATCATAAAGTATATCCAGAAATATCATAAAGTATATCCAGAAATTACTATGATATGGCATAGGCCTTGGCCTTGGCCTTGGCCTTGGCCTAGGCCTTGGTCATGGATATATCCAGAAATACCATAAAGTATATCCAAAAATACCATAAAGTATATTCAGAAATTACATTGGCCATGGCATAGGCCTTGGCCTTGGCCTTGGCCTTGGTCATGGATATATCCAGAAATATCATAAAGTATATCCAGAAATACCATAAAGTATATCCAGAAATTACTATGACATGGCATAGGCCTTGGCCTTGGTCATGGATATATCAAGAAATACCATAAAGTATATCCAGAAATTACTTTGGCCATGGCATAGGCCTTGGCCTTGGTCATGGATATATCCAGAAATACCATAAAGTATATCCAGAAATATATTAGGTGACTATCCAGAAATTTCTTATTTATCTTGAACATGGCTAAATCCATGGCATTGGCCATGGCATAGGCCTTGGCCTAGGCCTTGGTCATGGATATATCCAGAAATACCATAAATTATATCCAGAAATACCATAAAGTATATCCAGAAATTACTATGGCCATGGCATAGGCCTTGGCCTTGGCCTTGGCCTAGGCCTTGGTCATGGATATATCCAGAAATACCATAAAGTATATCCATAAATACCATAAAGTATATCCAGAAATTACTTTGGCCATGGCATAGGCCTTGACCTTGGCTTAGGCCTTGGTCATGGATATATCCAGAAATACCATAAAGTATATCCAGAAATTTTCAATATGATATCCAGAAATGTATTGACAAATGAAAATACATACCAGATCTACTTCTTTCAGATCCATTAAATTCCCATCGACATTAACATCATTTTTCCAATACAAAAAAGTTTGAAGCATTTCTGCAGCACCAATACGAGCATTGCAAGAACGTTTCGCCCAAGTAGCCTGTTAATATAAATGATAAACAATATCTTAAAGAAATTTCATGGATATATACCCTGCAATCGATATATACTTGTAAGTTGTTGAAAAAAGTAAACTTACAGAATGTTCAACACCAAACATAAATCTCTTCATTACACCCTTTTTATGTTCCATCTTGTTCAACAACATTGCCCAAGCATTCACAATTACACCTGTGATATCTGTGTCTTCTCTCATACTCAAAATATCGTCTGCTTCCAGTCCAATGAGATCACTAAACTGAAAAAAAGCACTGAAAAAATAATAATATTAGAATTTGAATACCATATTTAATTTCAACTGTAATAATATTCAAATAAAAACGGGATATTACTTTTTTGACTCTGGAAGAATCAATTTTGAGAAGCAATAATCAACCACTTCCATCTTTATCTTTGGCATACCAATCATTACTTCCTTATTCTTCACCATAAATTCAGATGAAAGAATAATCTCACCATTCACAGGTTCCAAATGCACTTCATCTAACATCTTATCAAACTTCTCACCATTAACACCATGTTGAAAAATTTTATCAACCAAATTATCAATATCACCCAAAATTTGTGAAGAATATTCTTCTTCCACGTCAACTTCTTTAATAACATACATAGGCTCAATCATTGGTTGTTTAAACAGATGGGAATCAGTAACTTGATCCTCTGTATTAAGCCTAGCAATTTGATGCTCTGCGGATTGATCTTCAGTTGGTTGATCAACATTGGTAACATCTTGATCCTCATAATACTCATGCAGATATCTGTCATCAAAATCCTGAAATTTTTCAATATTATCATCAGACGCTGTATGCTCAGATTCTTGACTCTGTGAAAAAATCCTAAATGTTGGCAATGGTCCAACCTTCCCTTTCTCCTTCAGCTCATCTTTTGAAGTTTTCAATTTATCAATAATATCATCAATGTAATCAAAAACCTGACTTTCCCAAGGTTCACTATCACCAACCAAATCCTCCTCTTCAGCAGATCCTTTCTCAACATCATCATTATTAACTTTTTCTTTCCCCTTCTCAATTTTTGAAATCCTTGAAATGTGAGCATTGATAGCAACTTTAATATCATTGTGAAATATTTCCATGACTCTTTAATGTAATCCAAAACTTCAAACATTTTCACTTGCAGTGTATTTTTGTAGGATGACTTACATCCTCAACAAAAGGAGCAGATCAATCAAAGCCAATCCAATTTGTCCTTCATCTAAATCATCCTCATAGCTTGTAATAGGATAAACATTATCCAAATAAAGAACTCCACCCCAACCAATCTTAGCTTCATTCCCAGCCCCGACAGAATTTTCTCTTGAGTCCAATGTTGAATCAAAGGACGTGCGGTTGGTTCATGTTTACGCAAATATGGAAATCTATGAAAGTAAGCTATTAAAAGAATTGCCACACAACCACCGCAACACCTCACTTTACCGCCGTAAGAAGCCTTAAACTTCCTAACACCATCGATAACTTATTCAATACAAACCGGTACCAATCAAACTTTTTGATTTGAGTAACATCTTCAACCAATGCCAACAAAGAACAATAACAACCTTTATTACTACACGGGTGCAAGAAAGAAACTGACAAAGAAACAAGACATAGAGGCGTTTAAACTCATCACCTCCATCGTAGTTCTTTGATGCGTTCACCAAGCGTACGGCCGGAATACCATCTTTAACTTTCCCAAAAGTATTTTTATATCGTGCGCTCAACTCTTTGTCAATTCCTATTGAACAATTTATCTTCTCTTTTTTTAAGTTCCTAGGAAGACAAAGAATATCAAAAACATCATTTGTTGTTATATAATACTTGTTATTTTTGATTCTCTGAATAAAGCTTCCCGAATCAAATCTTTCCACAAGATATTCCACAATTCCCCCTGTTGACAATCTATTCAACTTAAGTTCTAATAGTCCACCAAAACCTATAGATTTAACATCTTCTTTCTGAGCATGGGTTAAACTAAGATCAATAAGTCTTTCTGGGACACAACAATGTTCAAATGCCCGTTTCTTACCACTTTCAACCACATCCACTGTTGATTTCTTATTTGAGTTCTTAACTTGACCTTCACTTAATTGATTCTTCTTATGCTTCTTACTACCTTCACCTTTATTTAAATCTGCAGCTACAAAACATAAAAAAAAAAAAAAAAATCAAGAGGATATCCAAATAAATGAAATGAATGTCCGTAATAAAAAAGAAAGGATATCCGTAAATAAATGAAGTGAATATCCGTAAACATACAAATGAATATCCGTAAACTATCAAAATGCATATCCGTAAACTACATAAATGAATATCCGTAAACTACACAAATGAATATCCGTAAACTACACAAATGAATATCCAAAACTTTCAAAATGATATCCGTAAAATATCCACAAATGAATATCTAGAAACATACAAATGAATATTCGTAAACAAGCAAATGAATATCCGAAACAAACAATTGAATATCCGTAAACAAGCAAATGAATATCCAGAAAATATCCACAAATGAATATCTAGAAACAATTGAATATCCAGAAACAAACAATTCAATATCCAAAAACTTTCAAAATGATATAAAGAAAATATCCACAAATAATTAAAAAGGTTATGGATATAAATTAAAAAGCTTCTGGATATGAATTAAAAAGGTTCTGGATATCAATTAAAAAGGTTCTCGATATAAATTAAAAAGCTTATGGTTATCCTTTCAAAAGGTTCTCGATAACATTTCAAAAGGTTACGATACCCGTTTCTCCATGGGCCAAGATCATGGCCAATACAAAATTTCTGGATATCCTTTCAAAAGCTTTTGGATATCCTTTCAAAAGGTTTCTGGATATTCATTTTGAAAGTTTCTGGATATGTACCTAACACATCTGGATATACATTTTTGGTACTTCGATATCCGTAACCTTTTGAAAGGATATCCGTAACCTTTTGAAAGGATAACCGTAAGCTTTTGAAAGGATAACCGTAAGATTTTTAATTTATATCCATAACCTTTTTAATTGATATCCGTAACCTTTTTAAATTATATCCGTAACCTTTTTAATTATGAATTAAAACCAAGAGACAATACTAAAACACATTGTTAAACATGACGAAAATTATGAATTAAAAGCCAAGAGACAATACTAAGTAGAATGGTAAATCGTTAAACATAAAACACAAAATAGATACATAGAAATTGTAAATTTCAAACTAAAACACATTGTAAAATTCATATACAGATGAGTATGCATAATATATCCAAAAATTTATGAAAATGCGAACCAAAACAATAATAACATGTGAACTCACAATCGGATTTTCGCTTGCTCCTGATTTCATCAACTGAATTTCCCATAATTCCTTCGATTGCTACTGATTTCGCTTGCTACTGATTTCTGGATATAGTTTCTGGATATTCAACTGGGGTTCCCTTGCTACTGATTTCGTTTTGGTATTGAACTTAGGGCAAACATGTTTTAATTAAACCGGTTAAGAAACCGGTTCGTTAAACGTTCAATTAAACCCGTTAATAAACCGCTAAGGAGAAACGCGTTTCTCCTTAGCGCTATTTCTCCTTAGATTTTACGTATTTTTAAGTCATAATTTCAAACTTCCAATTTTTGAATAGGAGCATTTACAAGTAGTCAGTTTGGGACAAGACTTTAAAAAATGTACGGTCATTTATTATTATATAAGTTCTAATAACAAACTTGAGAGAGAGAGAGAGAGAGAGAGAGAGAGAGAGAGAGAGAGTGAGAATATGTAGTATGTTACCTAATAAGTGCTTGGTATTCGTTGCTAGTAAAATTATTTGCTTCGTAATAGTTTTAATGTGATTGATGTTTAAAAATTATACCATTGCACAATCTGAAAGCCATTTAGTGGGAAGTTCAAAAGTAGGCGCAGAGATGGACAACTAAGATCAAGACATCGACTCGGTTGCATGTCGTCTGGTGTTTAAGCCATCTCTTTCCTTTTAAAATCTATTTAAATTTAATCCAAGTGACCCTCTAAAAATATATTAATAGGTCTCCTTAAACTTATTGCAACTCAAATCATTAAATGACCCCCTTATATTTTAATTAACAATTAAATGTCATTTTAATTAGTCATTTAAAAAATAGTCATTACTTATTAGTGCTTACATGATACACCACTTTCTTTTCTCCCTCATTATCTTCTTTTCTATTTTACTCATGGCTTGGTTAGGGGCCAGATCGAAAGTCAATTAAGCACTTAATCTAATACTTCAATACTTGTTTTGTTTGATTGTATCGAAATTACTCCCAAAATGTACGTTTAATTTTTATAAAATTTAATTATGTTTAAATATTTTTATCATCAAATTTCTAAACTTTTAATTCTACAAGTATAAGTATATAATAAATATTAAAAAAATGGATAAAACTCATACATGAACAAAATTATTTATAAAATAGACATTCATTTTGAAACCGAGCAAGTAATAACAATTTGTGTACATTTTAGTCCAACTTTTAAGGTTTTTCTTATCAATCATCCCTAATTAAAAGTTCTATGGGCTAAATGGTCTTATAGAAACTATTCCCACTAATTAACGTGGGTTTAAATGTTCACTTTCCACTAAATTAAATTAAGAAGCGTTGAGTCTGATGCTACCATGGGAAATCTTTGGATGCACAGGAACTGAGTTAACTTGGACACGCCGGCTGCTTCCTTACTTGGTTGATCGCCTACACACAAGGAACAAGGTAAACTAGGCCGGGGGTGACTCCGGCGCACTCCTCCGGCGTGAGAGTAAGGTTAGATGATCAAGGAAGGTGGTAAACAATGAAGAACTTAGAGAGAGAATGCAGAGAGAGAGTGAACATACCCATGCAATGAACACTATTCACCTTATATATCCTTTGCCCCCACGTGCCTTGCACATGGGGACACTTGTCAATCATCCAATGGAATTGATCTCAACCAACCTCAACTTAGTGGGATTTCACTATTCTCCTTGTCACATCGGGCTCACACATCACAAGTACTTAGGGTTAGGAACGTAGGCGACAATCGCCGTACCATCCGGTAATGCCCCGAGTTCATTGCCTTTGGCCGCGACAACCCGATTATGGGCGACATCAACCGTCATGTCGCCCGACCTAGGTAGCTCGCGAACAACGTACTCGTCTTACTCATGAGGCGAGCATAAGCTCGGCCATGTCTTTCGCATAGCCCCATTGCTCCCTAAAATCTCAGTATCCCCACGTCCCTTCTCACCTGGGTCTAAAACAAAATGCCTCCAAGGAGCCCATTCATTTTATGTCGCCGCTACGGCAAATTCCTTCGGCCTAAGCCCAACGGGCCTGGACCTTAATTAGCTATCGGGCCCGGTTTCTTATTACCTCGGGGCCCAATATAATTTATGGGGTCGTATCAGAAGCCCCCAAGTTCAAGCCTTGGATTATTCATGGTCCAGGCGAGAACTTTATTTAATGTCGCATAAGTCTCTCAATTTCATCCTCCGCATTGGCGAGGAAATAGTCCTTATTCGCCACGCTCGTGCCACGTGTCGTGATCGGGGGTGAGCTGACGGTTGGGGGCCGTACACTTACGTTGGAAACCGAGCCGTCCATCCCTTTAAATATTCGCAATAATGGGGGAATTTCAAAATCATACTCCATTAACTCCCTCTCGTAACTCCCCCTAACCTTTCCATTCCCATATTTTTGGAGTTTAAAAACCCTTCTTCAAAGATTTTACACTCCGCACTTCCCCCATCGTGCACACTTTTTGTAATCAACTAATCCGCAAATTTCTGAGCATCATAAGGATTTCCAGGAGAAGAAGGTGGCGTATAGAGCCCTCGACTTCCGTTTCAACTTCTTATTCAAGCCTTCGTTCCAATCCGCAATCTACTGTAATTTCTCTTAACTTTGCCTTCTCGCATGAATTCTCGCTTGAGTTCTTGCTTGAATTCTCGCAAGGATTCTCGCACTTTGTATTTTTAGATTTTCTTGTAAACGATTGTCCTTTTCCAAAACTTGTTAAGTCCGGTTGGAGTGCAATATGTGTGTGGAGAGGGTTTTCAAAAGAGATGATGGGGCAGGGGCTTTTCCTTAATCACGTATTCTTACTCCTTGATTAGGCGACATGAATATGTATGCCGCTCTTCCTCTCCCTATAATTCCTGACTTACGCATACTTTCTTCACGAAATTATACCCCCTTCATGCCTTTGACATCTATCTCCTTAAACCGATTTTTCTAGCTCTATCGCAGCCCCCAAATTTACTTGGTCCTCCCTTCTATTCTCGTGTCATGTCTTCCTCAAACTCGACATCCGACCACGATGTTTCTGACACTCTAGCGGCCGAGACCCAAGAGCTGACAACCTCGTATCACTGTGGTTCGCCCAACCCCGAGGTCGCCGGCTCCAAAGCAGCCTCCTCTCACTCTCAATTACAATCTCACTATTACGTTAAGTACGGATTAACCCGACATCTACCACATTGAACCATATGTCGGAGATTTATCCCTTGCCGCTATGCGAGATAGAAACGATGGGGTTATAGTATTCCCTGCCTCGGCTTAGATGCCGGCCTTAGGGTACCAATAGACCCCTTCCTAGTCGATGTCTTAATCCACTCCCAAGCAGCCATAGTAGACCTTCATCCCAATGCTATTAGTGGTCCTCACCACCACATAGTGATTTGCGTGGCCTTGAAACAAGAACCCACACTTCCCCTTTTTGTAAACTTGTTTGATGGTTATACTTCGTGTCTCGTAGGCAGGGCGTAGTTGAGAACCGCCTCCGTCAAGTACAAGAGTCTTAAGCTTTTGACCCCCTTACCTAGAAAGGTCCATAACCGGCAATCCAATCCACTTCGATCATATCCCGCATAGGCCGGACCCATCCATGTGACCTTGGCGACATATATGCAAAAATTATAACCCGAAATGCCCTAGTTTCCGCGGCGACTCCCTAGCTGAGAGAAAAATTTTTAAGGTTTTGGAAGATGCCTCGTACACGGGGTTAGCGTTATTTTCCCGGCGAGATATTCTATCTCGCCCTTCTCTCGCTTAGGAAAGTTGGTTTTCCCGATTATCTATACCCCGACAATGAACCTCGCTTGATCATCAAACCACTGTAGACCCATACCCCGGGCTGGGAACGCCATTCCTGGGATGTTCTCGCTCCGAGTGTGGGCCTTGCAAAAAGAAAGATCATTGCCGCACCGCTATGTTTGAAGTTTTAAGTACGTATTTCACTTCCCTTTATCCTTTACTTTTTCCTTTTGTTTCCTTTATCTAACGCCTTTTCTTGATCCAGGTTTTCGACACGTGGACATCTCTCGATAGGGCGTGCAAATGCCGCGGCGAGATCCGATGGTCGCCGTAAGCGCCTTACACATGCCCGCCTGCCGACCTAGCCAAGGCCCAGAGATAGAGCTCCCATTTCTCGCGACGGTGATGATTCTCAAGCGATTGCTCGCGAGAAGGCAGCGATTGCCGCCGAGAAGGCAAAGGCAATCAAGGAAATCAAGCAGGCGAAAACTCCTTTCGAGGACATCTCGTTGTTCAACAGGAAGAGAGAATGGAAGTAGAAGTGTGCGAAGATGATGTTGAAATCGCGGTAATAGAGCCTCCTCCTCAGCCTAAGTCCCCCAGCCCTGCGGTTCTGCGCTCACAAAAGGGTGCGAACAGAGGAGGAAACTGAACCAATAGAGGAATCCACTGAAGGGGAGGCTGAATTGGTGAGCTGGCTCAGGGAAGGGTTCGAGATGCCCACAGAGAGAGAAGAGTTGTACAATCTCGGCGTGGAAGTTGCTTCTGTTCCCCTATTGGAAGGTTTCAACCTTCACTCTCGCGATCCTCACAATAGTCCGATTGGCGCCAGATACTTGAAAGGACTTGCGACAGGCGGCCATAAGGGAAGTGGTTTGAGCAGATATTGATTTATCGTTGAATTTCGCCTCTGCCTTTCAAATTTGCAGCCAGAAGTGCCTGTCATGTAACACTTTTCGCTTGGTAATCTACTTTTATTTGGTCAACATCCTTCATACTTAACTTTTCCCGAATTTTCATAGGTGGCGAGTACTTTGCGTGGATTCAGGGACAAGTATAAAATGGCAATGCGTGATGCCGAGAAAGCGGATAAGTGTTCGCAAGCGCGCAGCGGCATGGAGAAAGAAAATACAAAGGCGTATGTGGCGAGATGGAGAAGGATTTCGGGGCAAAGCCGCAGGGTGAGCAACCGGCAGAGAGCCTCGGAGGTGTGCCAAGGCAAGCGAGAACAAGGCCTGCGGCAGTGAAGATAAATTGAAGGAGGTGGCGCCGCAGAAGGTGGCGTGCCGGAAGAGAAGATCCAAGCCTCAAGCCGGAAACAACTAACTCCGGCTCCCGACTTCCAAGCATCCGAAGACCTGGAGTCAGCCGAGATTGCCTTGCCAACAAAGAGAGAGCGGAAACCGACGCCATGGACATGAGCAGACGACAAGGCCTTTACTTCACGCCATGCGGCAATGCAGCGCGGCAAAGCTCCCGAGGACATCCCAAAGCCAATAACTCCCGAACTGGAGCATTGCGAAATGGGGCTCGGAGAGCGGTCTACAGCCGACTTTTGTCGCCGCGGTCACTCTCTATTGTCCCTTACGAAGCAGGGAGAGTCAAGGCTTTGGTACTGCGTAAGATGAGCTTACGGGCAAGCCAACACGGGAGCCTCCCCGAACTCATCGACAACGACGCTCCGTCCATGTGGGTGGAATTGATTGGCGTGAAAGGTCAAGCTCTCCTTGCCGCCAAAAGCCGCTCGCGAAGCTCCGCCGTGCTACCCAGACTCACCTACTGGGTGAAACACAACCTTACGCTCTCTGATTCTCGTGGTTCTTTTCATTAAAACAATGCTTCTGTGGTTGTCTCTCAAACAATTTATTTTCTAGCCTTTTAAACAAATAGTGTTCTTGGGAATGTCAAGTACGGTTTGCGACTTAAACATTTCTGCTTTTTGACAGTGTCGCGGTTTGCGACTCTGAGACAATACCTGATAAGCTTGGTCTTTTGCGGTTTTTGTCGCGGTTTGCGACTTAGACAGCTTTGATTGGTTGTAAGGTCGTGGTTTGCGGCCCTAAACGCTTATGCTCTTTTTAAAGTGGTGTCGCGGTTTGCGACTCTGCCCTACTTTACTCCGTGTTTCCATATGTGATTCTTGAACTTTTACTTAGTTATAACTCCGATGTCGCTCTTAGCGACTTGATTATGCCTTTGATTACTATGGATTCTCGCCTTGACATTTACTCTACAATGGTTAAGATGCCGCCATTGACATCTCGCCTAATCCTTTGCTTTCGTAAACTTTCTTATATTGTTATTGCTCTGCTTATTGCAGTTTGCGTTGAAATTCTACCTTTTTCGCTTCGATAGTTTATCGAAGACTCCTTTCTCATAACTTACCTATATACATACTACTTCCTCGAAAGAGTGAGGCTTGTCTTTGGTGGCAAATTTTTTACTCTGCTCTTAAGATCATTTGTCTAACGCACTTTGCCGAAAGTGATTTAAATCATTACTTGATAGATTTATCAAGTTAGATTCATCATCGAGATAAGGCGAGAGATGAATACTAGCAAATTTCCTCTTTTGATATAAACCATTTGTTCTATATATGTGTTCCTTTACGAAAACCAACTAGCCAAGATGTTAATCAAAGTTAGGTTTAACAGCCTTTTCCGCACGGTAAAGTTACGCTTGATCTCGCATTTCGCTCTTCCGGGTCGCATGACCTCTGATCTGGGACTTTTCTAGGTGCTGGAAACAGTTATCTCACAGAGACACCGTGACTTGAAGCCGTCATCTCGAGCCGCAAAGTTTGGTGACTTGAAACCGTTATCTCCAAGCCGCCTCCTCTTTCTACCTTAGTTTAAAAAGCGGGACTTTTCTAGGTGCTGGCAGAAACCGTTATCTCCGAACGCCGCGACTTCAAGCCATTATCTCCAAAATATGCAAGGTTTGGCGACTTAGCACCGTTATCTCCAAGCCGCCTCCCTTTCTCACTTGGATTAAAAAGCCGGGACTTTTCTGGGTGCTGGCTTGGATTATCTCAGAACACCAGCGACCCCAGGCTTGAGACCGTTATCTCCAAGCCGCGAGGTTTGGCGACTAAGCCAGATTATCTCGAGCCGCCTCCCTTTCTCGCCCGTTAAAAAGCCGGGACTTAAATTACTAGGTGCACAGAAACCGTTATCTCCAGGAACCGCGACTTGAAGCCGTTATCTCAAGCCGCATGAGTTTGGTGACTTGAACCCAGATTATCTCAAGCTGCCTCCCACTCTCGCCCGTTAAAAAGCAGGGACTTTTCTAGGTGCATGGCAGACCGTTATCTCCAGAGACACTTACTTTAGCAGTTATCTCCAAGCCGCAAGGTTTGGCGACTTAAAACAGATTATCTCCAAGCCTTCTCCCTTTCTCACTTGGATTAAAGCGCAGGGACTTTTCTGGGTGCTCAGATACCGTTATCTCGAGGCACCGCAGACTTGGCTTAGTTATCTCAATGCCAAGAGTTTGGCGACTTAATACCGTTATCTCGAAGCCACCTCCCCTTTCTCGCCCGTCTTAAAAGCGGGACTTTTCTAGATACACAAGCTTAGATTATCTCCGAACACCGCGACTTGGCTTAGATTATCTCTTGTATGAGTTTGGTGACTTAGCAGATTATCTCAAGCCACCTCCACTTTCTCGCCGTTAAGAAGCGGGCTTTCTAACGTGCAAACCGTTATCTCCGCCGACTTGAAACCGTTATCTCAAGCTTTGGTGACTTACCGTTATCTCCAAGCCACCTCTTTCTCGCCGTCATAAAGCGGGACTCTTCTAGGTGCACAAGCTTTAGCAGCTGACCTCTTTGTCCGCCGTCTTCAAGCTTTAGCGGCAGCCTCTTTGTCCCAGCCATCCTTGAGCTTTATGGCTCACAGCTCTTTGTCAGCCCGTCTTGAGCTTTAGCGGCTGACCTCTTTGTCCTTCATCTTGAAGCTTTGGCAGGCAACCTCTTTGTCCGCCGTCTTGAGCTTCCCAGCGGCAACATCTTTGTCCGCCATCAGCACCAAGCTTTAAGCGGCAACCTCTTTGTCATGCATCTTCGAGAAATAATCAGGAACCATATCGTTAGAAATCTTATAAATATAAAAATACATCATGGCATGTCGAGAGAAAAACTTTGCTTTCATCTTTATCATACGGTTTGCCATTGCATGGTTCCTGGAACACCAAATTTTTACATAACTTTCTCCTTTAATGATCAAAAGAACCATTTACAAGAAAAAGTTATATGCTTTTTCTTTATCTGGGAGCAAAATGGCGAAAATCAGTAACCAAAGATGTCGCCGTGGCTTCAACGATAGAAATTGCTTGAGATGATCGACACTCAGGGGGCATTCTTCAATTCTTCACCATCTGAGACTCCTCTTGTCCCCCATAGGTTCCTTCCACTCCACCACACTCGAAATGCGGAAAGGGTCTTTCCCATTTCTCGTTTAACTTGGTAAATCGAGGCTTGGCCTGTTGCTTAGAAACACTCCTCAAAAGGCAATCTCAAACATTGAAGGA
>JAFEMH010007060.1:0-103274 GCA_022495995.1 Adenophora triphylla var. japonica
TACTCTCTTACAACTTCCCACATAATAGCCCGGTGTAAGGCAAAATAAGTTTTAATGTGAGGATAAAATAGGAATTTAAATATTTTTTAGTCCCAAATTAACAATTACTCCCTCCTTCCTCCACATTAATAACTTCGCCTTTTGTCATTTTGGGTGTCCCGTTTAAGGCTTCGCCTTGCTTTTTTTGACAAAGAATTTTCTTATTTCCTCTGGCTCATTATATAACATTTTCTTATTACACTCACAACACTTTTCAAATTCTTATTTCCTGCTCATTATACTCTCCTATTTTACTATTACACTGCAACATTTTTTTGGCCCTTAATTTTTTATGCCGGGATCAAAATGGTGAACTAAATATTGGGACGGAGGAAGTATTTTGGATCAAACATTTTATTATTTAAAAATGACAATTATTTTTAATAGAAGGGAGTACTCCCTAAACTAGTGGGAGTAGTATTAGGGTGGTTGTTTGAGTTTGACCTAGAGAGAAGTGTAAGACTTTGTTATATCGATGTTTTTTTATGGATTTGGAATTGTGGCCAAGGCAGTTTTAAGTGCAGTCTAATTTTGTTTTAGTCTATTTAATTTATTTATTAAGACTATAGTAATATTTTCTAATGTTTATACTATTTTTAACACTACCATCGAAACTATTTAATTCTGCATCAGACAATTCTTAACTTCACAACGACACTATTTAACACTACAACTTGCAATCATTAGCACTACAACTAGTCATCTTTTAGTAATGATAAAAATGACAGTTTGAATGTTAATAAATGTCGATTTGAATGTTTATAAGTGTTATTTTGAATTTGACATTTTATAATATTAAAACTGACAATTACGAAAAATCCTTGTTTTCATCTCTTATCGTAAAATACGTTTTTCATAAGACAGAATTATGTTTGACAATGGTATTACGAAAAAAAGCAAAATGTCATTAGATATCTAATTATTAAGCATGAATAAAAATTAGATTTACTAATACTATCAATAATAATTTATTATTAACACTTTTCGACACTATAACTGACACTATATAAATGGTCAGAGATTCAATCCACTATCAAAGATATTTTCAAGTGTCAATTTTGTAATAAACATCCCTTCATAAAAAAGATCATATAAATTAAACTACAGTTATTATAAGTTGTGCAATTGGACAACATTAATTTCTTTATATTTTTGATTGTATAATTGTTCTTTTAAAAAATTACTCTTACCATCTTATAATAATAATAAATGTTGCATTTGACTTTTCAACGTTTTTAAGTATTGTGTTTTAATAGTTTGTATTATATTAAAATTGCACTATATCAATTTCTTTATTTAAAAATGCTATATTTATTTTAGGACGAATCAAAATAAAATGTGCAACATTTATTTCGTAAAAAAGGAAGTATTATTTTTTGACCCCGCTGCGTCAACAAAAACCACATATTTATGAAAAAATAATTGAAATTATATGATAAAGCAATCACGTTGTTGTGCAGTCGGATTATATCTACAGTATATTATAAATCACACCATTGTTTTGAACAGTGGTGTGAATAGTTCCATCCGCGGAAATGACCATTTTGCCCTCACTATTCACTTTCTTTCCCATTTCGCCCTTAAAAAAAAATTATTTTAAATTAATTTTTTTTTTAAAATTCAAAAAAATAAAAAAAAAAGTTTTTAAAAAATGTGGCCTTGGACACGGGCGTATTTAAAAAAAATTAAATCAAAAAATTACAAAAAAAAAAAAACAAAAAATGTGGCCTTGGATACGGGCTTAGGCTAGTAGATAAATAAAACAAAGACCGGGTAATTATGAACAAGCAGATGAGAGTGAGAATGAGAGTCGTCTAAACAGTCCAAAACTGGAGTTGTTAATAAAACAAACATTGAATGAGATCTCCTTTTTTTTCTTTCTTTTTTTTTTAATTTCACTTTACCCAATACAAGTCTCGTTTTTGCTGAGAACATACGCTAGACATAATTAATTTAATCAAATGTTTATACCTTCCAATACCATTTACTTATGTATATATGTTGTCCACAGCTATTAATATTCTTCATTTCCAATATCAACTTTGAAATTGACCTTCTCTATTTATTGTATTTTTCTTCCTCTAGCATTTGATTAAAACAAGTTAGAGATGCTGGGAGAAATTTAGGGGTTCTCACGTTACAGATTACAGTAGGGTGGAATTTAATTTTTTTTTAAGTGTTAAGTGTTTAAATCTGATTTTACATCTAAATTTGGCTGAATTTATAAGAGGTAACGTCTGAATATTGATTTCTGAATTACTCAAACTGTTTGAATATTCATCTGAATTCACATCTGAAATTAATGTTATGACATTTAATGGAGTAGAGAGATGAGATGAATGATTATTGATCTATTGTTTGGGTTGGGTATTTTTAAAATTACGAGTTTATGGAGGAGATGTATATGAAAAAAATCAATTAAAAGACAAATAAGTGATAGTTTTACATCTGAAAATTAAATTGAATAAGACAAGAGGCATTCAGATCTCGAATGGAGAAAAAAAAAAAAATCTCGAATTGTATTATATCCGATACATCGCGTCCACCCATTCAGATCTGAATAAGAGCTGAAAATGAAAAATAAATGAGGCCTAAATCGGCCGTATGTCATCTTTGAAAATGCAGTTTTATCCTTTTAAAAAAAAATAAAAAAATAATTCTGTCAAAAATATTTGTTACTTTTTACATTTGAACAAAAAATTGAACCAAAATTGTATTATACTTGTCCCATAAATATTGTTCAGTGTCCTTTTTTATTCATCATAAAATAAATGTCGCATTATGAATAACGAAAGTGTTTTGGTTCAATTTTTTTCATATCAAGTATTAAAGCAACTAAGAACCTTAAACTATCAGGAAAAACTGAAAAAGAAAATAAAAAACTTAAACCGGAACATTAGTCAAATGGATGTCTATTTTTCATTTTAAATATTAAAGCAACTAAAAACTTTAAACTATTGGAACAAACTTAACAAAAAAATAAAAAACTTAAACCAAAACGATAGTCAAATGGGTGTCTATTTTTCAATGTGCACATGTATTGGGGTGATAATTTTATGGAGATCGAAACTCTTATTCTTACTGAAAATTGACCATTTTCAAGAGTTGAACATAAAACAATGAACAAAGTCGAAAGTTGCCATGGATTTAGAGGTAGCACAAAAGACATACTACTAGCTACCATGTGCTCTTTTCCAGGGTCGGCTGATGACAGGTGCTAGAGGTTCCTTTGCATCGGGCCCCCAAATTATGGAGGGCTCCCATTTTATCTAAACCCATTAGGTATATAGCTTTCAAAATAAAATATTTATGTTATCCGAAAAATAATGATCAATGTAATAAATTATTTTTGAATTTTATTGCTTAATTTTGTAAAACTTTAATCTTTATATAAAAGCACTTATATATACATATTATATTTTTTGTATTAATTTTTAAACATTAGGGGTCCAATATTCACATTTCGCACAGGGCGGGATAATTATTGAGACGAGCATGCTCTTTTCTTCCCTCTATTTACCTACACACACTGTCACTAGAGTAGACCAAGGTTAAAATGGAGGGATTCACAAATTACATTACCCAAAAATTTTTAAAAAATAATTATTTTTTACATTATTACCTACATCGATTCTTTCTTTTTTGTTAAGGGGTGAACTGAGTTGATAAATGGAAATGTACTTAGTAATTTTTTTATTTTATTTTTTACATGTCAACATTAAAAAGAGAGAGGGAATTCACAGCCACCCCTTTTGTAAAGCCTTTGTCCGCTACTGACTGTCACACACTTGATGTTACTGATAACCTTTACTTATCTATAATGGAATATCACTAAATAAATGCAGTAAAACCTCTTAATATTTTACAATAATAGAGAAAATAAATTTTGCTTTTTAATCAAACGGGGTAATTGGCCTCATTTTAGGACATGAGACTACTGCAATGAGAATTTGCTACAACAATGCTGTAGAGGGTTAGGAGTTTGTCATAATTATTTACTTTTATAATTTTTTATAATTAATGGTTGACATTTATCTGACTTGAAATTGAAATATTTTTCACATAAACTATTCCCCGCCAACAAGGAACGTGTTTTTAAATCTGTATCATATGATTCGCAGGAGTTGGAACAAGAGCAAATCAAAATTTCCATTAGTCGCCTCGGGGCACAACCGAGTGGTAAAGGAAAGAGCATTGTTGGGCTTGCAACCTCAGCGTGGAGAACTCGAATTCGGGCAGGAGCAACTGAAGCAGCCAATTTATTGATAATGTAAGAGTAATGTAAGTGTCATATGGAGGAGGGTCATTGGGGTCAAAAGTATAAAGGGTGACGCCATCTTGACTATCTTGGTCATATCTCGCAATTTACCTCTGCCATCACTCAAGGTAGATACTGTGGCCATGACTTAGGCGATGAAACTGAACATGAGATATCAAAAAAATAAAAATTCCCTTAGACTCTCCGCCACTCGCCACATTTTCCACCAAATCATGTACCTGTGCGCACTTGTGTGTGTGTGTGTGTGTGTGTGTGTGAGAGAGAGAGAGAGAGAGAGAGAGAGAGAGAGGAAGGATATTCAAAAAGGTGAGAAGAAGATTTTAGTAAGATTAAGTAGAAAAGGTAGGAAAATTAGTGAAGATTAAAAAGATGATGCAATTAAGATTCACCAAAAATAAACACAATCCACAATCCACACACACAAAGAAAAGGAAGAAAAAGGTGAAAGGGAGGGGTGTGTGGGGTGGGATGGGAGAATGTGTAAATAAGGAGACAAAATCTTTTGATTTTATTTGAGTTGTCTTTGTTGGCTCTTTTGATAGTATTTGCTTTTAGTTTGTAGAGAGAAGGACTTTAATGTTATTTCAACTCATAAAGAAAAAGAGTAAAGGCGTTCTCGGGGCACAGCCGAGTAGTAAAAGAAGCGGCGTTGTTGAACTGTAAGTCTCGGCGTAGAGAAGTTGGCTTTCGGAAACTTTTACGAAGCGATCGGTGGTGGTGATGTAAGAGTGATGTAGCGCCATGTAGGAGGGCTTCTTGACCAAAGTATAAGAGAGTCTTTGGCACCACGACTACCTCAGACATATCCCGCGGTTTACCTCCGTCAGTCACTGAGGGATCGATGGCTAGTGGTCCAGGACTTAATCCGGCGAAGCTAGGAACCTAGACATCAAAAAAAAAAAGAAAAAGTAAAGGCAGATGAAAATTTAAAGGTGATATGCTGTGAGTGTAGATAGTTGAGTTGGAAAGACAAAATGAATAGTTAGTGAAATTGTTGTGAATATAACATGCGGAGTTCACAGATAAAGAAATAGACAACATTTTGGAAGATTTTGATTCGAGTGAGACGGAAGGAGTATGTTGTTTTTTCAGTCCCTCATAGAATATAATAAGTGTTTCATTTTTTTATTTTTTAATTAAATTAGTTTTAGTGAAAATCTATATATATGCACAAGTATACAAACAAGTAAGCACAATTTTTTAAAATAAAGACAAGTTAACTGAGACACTTATTATATGACAAATAACGTGTAAAAATATTCCTTCAATCCAAAAATAAAACTCTATTTAAATTATCCAAAAATTAATATAATGTCTAAAAGCTTGTACTCTAAAATTAATACTCCCTCCGTCTCGGATTAAGCTTTACCATTTTGGTGAAGCACGCAAATTAAGAAAGCAATATATATATTCAAAAATAATAAGAGTGGGAGAAGGGTTGTGAGAGGGAAGAAGTGAGTAGATATAATAAGTGGGATCCTGATGACGCCACAGCTTTCGGGGTCAAGAGCGGTTCAAGGATATCTGGCTAGGATATATTTGGTGGTTTTATGTACCTAGATCACAACACAAACAAGCACCGTTAAGGTCAAAGTTGGATGTTACTCCAACTCGGGCCCTCGGAATTGTGAGAGTAAGAATACCGAGTAATAAGGCTTTGAATACCTTTAGAGTGTGTGTGTGTGTTTAGGTTTAGAGAGTAAAAGAGCTTACTCAATTGTATATGGAACTTACCTTGCCCAAGGGGGTAAAGGCCTTCTATTTATAGGCAATGCCATGGTGCTTGTTGAGGTAAGCATGAGATCGGCCCTAGGGGCACTTTGGTATTTGACCGGCTACACGTGTTCGCAGGCTAATTGGTCCCGTCGGGAGGGAACATCGATATCGTCCGAAGGACATGGCCGAAAGGGACATGGCCGTGTAGCCGGCTTATTGCATTAAATGGAATAGTAGGCGCCGGGCGAGCCGCATTGAATGCGTGATGGGGAGCCGGCGAGTGGCTGTCAGAGCCGGTAAGCTAACTTGCTCGGTAAGGCTTGACATTAACCGGAAGCGATGTGCCCGCGGTCATCGTTGTGCTCGCGGTCAAAGATATATGACGCGAGCACGGTTGATGCGGCATGACTCATGCGGGCACGGATCCAGCGGCGAGCGGTTCCAATGGTCCTCGACGGGGACGATGCGAGGAGGACACGGTCTTGACCACACGGGCCTATTTGTCCGCGGTCTTCCCTCCACGGTCTAGGAATTGCCACGTCACTGGTTCCTTGGACTAGGACCGAGCGCGGGCCCGGTCCAGTAGATCCGGCTCATCAATGGCCCCTAGCTCCAAGTGTGATTATTTATGGTGCAGTGAGGAGCTACTAGAAGCTCGGTCAGCCTCACTGCTCCTCGCGCGAGCACCGGTGTTAGCGTTTTCCTTGTTTGTTGCTTGGCCCTACGGGCCAAAGGAACGTTCGGGAGGCACCGGTGAGTGACACGTGGTCCCTTGCATGGCGTGCCTCCCGGTTAACTGGGAGCTGGGCCCCTTGGCGATGATGAAAAGACGGGTTAGTGGTACGTCGAGGGTACGTGTCAGCTCATCGAGGGGGTAATAAATGCAAAAGGTATTTAATTTTTCGAATTTTCAAACGTTGGAAACGGTTCATGGTCCGAAGTTGGATTTGTGGGCTAATTAATACGGGTTAACGGGTTAACCCGTATAGGTAGGCCTTATAAATACCAAACCCTTAAACCCCCAACACTTTTACCGTTCCCAAACATTCAAAGAGCTTTAGAGAGAGAAATTTCTTGCTGCGAATCCTCAGTTTTCCGAATCCACCTCTCAATCTTTCTCTCGTAAGTAATTGTTAGGTGCTTTTTCTTCTTCATCTCCCTCTATTTTTCTTTTCTGGTTTTCAACAATGAGCACTCGAGAGTTTGGACCCCGCCGTCCCATAGAGTTAGGAGATGGGAGCACTCCGTGATCTGTTCTTTGTTTGTAAACGGACGTGGGGATATTTAGGAAGGTAGGCCATGGTTGGCTTAGGATTATCCCTTGAGTGCTTCCGGTATTTCTGCGAAAAATCCCAATGGTGGGGCCTTTTGTCCCACCCCGGTTGTGGGAGGCCAAGGATAAAAGGGTAAAGGAACGGTGATGTTTTGGTGTTGGGGGATACCAAGAGGTTTGAGAAATTTTGTGATGGGGGTTTTGTGCGGGTTTCCCCGCGAGGCAGAGGCTCGGCTACGAACGCCATTGAACTAGTGAGGAGAGCGATTCGCGTCCCGAAGTAGTTTGTGACTGGGAAAAGTGTGAACTGATGGATCCCAACAAACCAATGATGCGCGGGCACCGGGCGTAGACTCGAATGACCCTTAGATGTTTACGCCCATAAGGACCATCTTTCCCCCGTTGTGCCGCGGCGCCTGTGGCGGGACAATTGAGGCGAGCGGCGGCGGAACTTGACCCCCTTGATTTCGAGGTGACCGGAACTGGTGAAGTTGAATCGGAGGTGGCCCTGCCCGTGGTGACCCCACCGTCTCTTTGGCTCCTCGAGCTCGGAGGCCGAAGAAGACGACCACGGAGAGGGGATAGGAGGGCGCCGGGGACCTCCAAGAAGGCCGCCGAGACCACCAATATAGTGGATGCCTTCGAGAGCTCGACTCCAGGAGGAGGAGGAAGAGATTGTGGCCCCGCCCTAAACAAAGGCAAGAGGCCGCTAGGGACGTGAATCTGGTCGTGGGCCGTAAGAAGGCGAGGAGGTGGCCACCATTGGTGGGAGGAGGACATTTACGAGGTTTACAATGTGGACCGCAACGCCTACCGTGTCCGCACCTTAGGACATGTACATTTGAAGAATAAGGACAAGCTGCGCTAGACAAGTAGGCGATGTTCGCGAGGACAATAGGGCTGCTTTTTATGTGGCCCGGTTTGAGAACGGATTGAGGCTGCCCCTGGACCTCTTTCTTTTATTTCTTTTTGGAGTTCACCTCGCCCGCCCATGCACACGACTCCCAATGCCATCGGGCCATCGTCTCCTTCATTCATGTGTGTAGATTCACGGGCTAGCGAACCTGCCTCTCACGGCTCTACGCTTACTATCAGAACCAAATTCTCCGCGGCATTCTGAGCCTGAAAGCTAGGAACTACTCTACCCGGACCTTCTCTCCTCCCTCCAACAAGTTTGACCAATGGAACCAGAGGGACATCCTGGTGATTGAGTCTAGATTCGGATGGCCCTTTTCCAAACCTTCCGGCCCCGTCCCTATGAAGGTGGCCGCTAGCAAATATCCGGACCCTTCCTCAGCCGATGCACTGCGCCTTTGCCATAGAGAGAGGCATCTGCCCTACTTGGACAGCGGGGAGGAGCCCGTATATGACGTGGGCGCCATAGTGGAAGATGAGCCGCTCACCGATTCATCTACTCGGGGTGGCTCCTCGCAGGAGGGCGCCCCATGCCCCCAGTAGTGATAGAGCCTTTGCCCGCGACCACGATTGGCGGGTGCACGAACATTACCGGTTCGAGGCGGATTGTAAGACACAGTATGCCGGGCGCTGAGTGCGATCCTCCCGAAATAATTGGTCTCGATTCCTTTATGAACTGCTTGCCAATTTACTTTGCTTTTGATTTTTGAACCGCTTTGCTAACCATTTTCTTTCCCTCCCGAGTAGATCCAGGTGTACAATTTCTCGATGGCTCCTCCTCTAAGTCTTTGCTCAGTGAAGGCCAAGAACATGAAGGCCAACAAGGAAGCCGCCACGAAGAGGCAAAATGAGATGGGAGGGGTCCCCACCAAAGACAAGGCGTGCACAGGTTGCGAGCGGGAAAACTGGGGACACTCTACTGCCTCCCAAGTATTCGAAAACCGGGAATCTCGCCTCCACCTCCCGGGGTCCTCCTCCACCCAGCTCTCCGGGCATCATCTCCCGCCGCACTATTGCCTCCGGGCATAACCAGAGCAATCCAAGAAGAGACCTGAGAGAGATGCGGATCGGCGCATAGGGAGAGGTCCTCCAAGACCCGAGAAAGTGGGGGGATACCTCTACCCGTAGCCCTCCAGTCTTTGCCCACTACCTCTACCCTTGCTCCCCTCCGCCGCAGGGGACATTATGCTCTGGTGGCCTATCCGATTTCCTCCGCCACCCGCGAGGAGGCATGGGAGAAAAGGAAGCAGTGGGGGATGTGCCCGCCATTGCGGGGTAGACTTATATGCCGGTCCGCCCAAAGTCTTTGTGGGCATTGGGGCGATCAACGGGCTTTGCCCACGACTTCTACCACCGGTGGGCGAGAAGGAGAACCCGTCGGCCTTGATGGGGGATATTGGGGTTTGCCCTTGCGAGGTAGGGACCTTTCTTCCGCTTCCTCACTTAGCCTCGATTTTCCACCTAATTCGACTTTCTTCCTCGCGGGTGGGCAACAAGGCCGTGAGGCTCAGGGAGACTTGCGGCGCCCTCAATTTCATCCGAGGTGAGCTTGCCGGCAACAAGAACATGGCGGGCAAACTCCGCGAGCCGGAGCGAGGCCCGGAGAAGGTGGGTACTCCACGAGCTCTCTCACAGGATGCCAAGGAAAAGGAGTTCGCGACCAAGGAGTCCGATCGAAGGGCTTCCGGGAGCGGGTGACCGAGCTGGAGAAGAGCCTAGAAAAGGCAAAGGGTCGGCGGGATGAGCTCATGGCACAGAGCAAGCTTGAGCAAAGAAATGAAGAGCTCGCAACCAAGTGGGAGGCTGCGGAGGAGTCGGTCAAACTCCCTGGAGGCTAAGGCGGATGAGCTCTCCGAGAAAGCTACCCCTTACGCGGTTTGAGTGGAGAGGGAGAGGATCTTTAGCGAGGCTCGCGAAGAAGGCTGTCGAGGAGTATAAGAACTCGACCGGTTCACCGGCGGAGTGCCAGGCCCAAGATGAGGCAAGTGTCCGGACACGGATCCGAACCGCGGCCACGGGCATGTTTCTCCGTGCGACGGTTAGCCGTAATTAGCTCACCGTTGCTGCGACGGAGTGTGTGCCGGAGCATGCGCTAGTTCCTCTGTCAGGAAGAGGTCGAGGTTTGGATCTCTCTCGGCCGCGGCCTCTGCCTCTGTGGCGAAGTGCACGCCCTTGGTGATCGCCCGGCTTGGATGCTCTGCGCTTCGGGGACAACCCTTTATCCTTGGGGGATGCCACAGCTCGGGTTCTTCCGGGGGCCGGCCATGAGATCTATTCCCAGCGGGCGGCTCAGACTCCGGCCTCCGCCGAACAACAAGCCGCTCCTACCACCGAGGTGACTCACGGAGACCCGGCTGCCTTCCCCAACTCCGGACTCGAAGCGGGCACAGGGTGCGGCCACCGAGGAGCCGAGCGGGCACCGATGGAGCGGCCACCGAGGAGCCCAAGGAGAATGCTCCCTTAGTATAGGATTTTTTGTTTTTTCTTTTTGTAATAGTTTAGGAATTTGTAAATACTTTCTTATCATAAATAGAAGCATTTTTCTCAACTTGGCTCCTTTACTTTTATCTTAATTGCTTGTCTCGTAGGCTATTTTGAGTAGTTTGGCAATTTTCGAGCACCTTAATACTTGCATTCTTGCCTATTACTTTTTTCTAAAGCGTTTTTGACTTGCAATTAACTTTATATCTCCTTTGCGGGGCGGCTTAGTAAGGCCCTTTGCCCGCATTTTTGAGTTTTCCTAACTCTTTATTCAAAACCCTTAGGTTTTTGTGAGAGTCGACCTTATTCTTCTATGATCGCGTTTGTTTAGCCTTGTGGCAAACTTTGAGGCCTTAACCTCGTTTGTCTGTTTGGCTTTGTTAAACTAGTTTGATCACTCTCATCCATTTACACTTATTCCCAGCCTTGCGGGTGGTGTAAGTCAAAAGTAGCAGGCAAGCATACTTTCATAGGGCATGCGAGAAGGTGGCCGCGAGGCTATTGTCAGCTATGCAACGAAGGTAGGAGCATATTTTGCTTAGAGGCCCTTTAACCCCCTGGCATCTGTATCCCCTTATTGGAGGTTCTCACTTATTTGACCCTTTATTCAAAACTCCCTAGGGTTTTTCGTGAGGGTCTCGTGGCGATCGGTGAACGGGCCTATATGTAGGCCTTTGTCATTACGGGCATGCGAGTAACGGCCCTAACGAGGTCCTTCGCGCAATTAGTGGGTCCTGACTTGTGTCATTGTCCCCACTAGAGTCCGTAGGCACGGGCATCATGGCCTTTGTATCTACGTTCATCTATATCCACTTATTTTGGTGGTGTCACGCGAGCGGGAGAGAGTCCTCCCAAGCGATCATAGTACGGATCGTAATGGATCTTTGTACATATATAGGCATGCGGATCCTTAGATCTTTGCGCATCGGTAAGTAGGAGCTCATATGTTGGCTCTTGAACTCACCGGCATCCGCACGCGGGCATCCACCTTAGCTTTTGGGTGGGAATTGATTTTTGCATCAAAATATGATGATAACTTCTCCCTTATATATATATAGTCTATACTCCTTCCAAAAAATTACAAAGACTTTTAAAAGAAGTATCTCTTAAGGTGGTCGCTATTCCGGGCGTGCTTAAGCTCTTCTCCCTCTTTTTGGTCGCAACATATAGGTGCCCTCTTTGACTATCTTTGTGACCTCATATGGACCTTCCCATTTCGGGGACGGCTTGTTGAAACTGTGTTGGGTCCCTTGGACCTCTACGCTTACGAGTACCCGGTCTCAAGCGAAAAACTCCTCTTATTTACTCTTTTATCATGGTGCTTCTTCGCTTTACATTTGTAGTTCACCATTTTTTTCATGTGCCCGCATTCTCTTTCCTTCGAGATCGTCCGAGTCACGCCTTCGTTTGCCTCGTTTGAGACTCGTCGAAGTATGTGACTGCACGAGGGTAGGCTACCTCAGGCGGAGCCATTGCCTCGACCCATACGTGAGCGAGAAAGGAGTTTCTCTGTTGAATTTCTTATTGTGGTGCGGACAACCCATAATACGATCCGGAGCTCGTCCAACCAACGTCCTCCTCGCTTCCAAATTTTTCTTTAAGGCGGTTAGGACTAGCTTGTTCGCGGCCTCGGCTTGACCATTTCCCCGAGGATAGGCAAGCTGCGGACTTACGGTGTTGCACCTTCATTCTCACACATTCGGCGGTGAATTTTGCGGAGAATTGGGTGCCATTATCTGAAATTATTGCTCGAGGAACCCCAGATCGACAATAGATGTGGTCGTGGACAAAAGCGATAGTGTTATCCTCGGAAATAGTGGCCAAGCCCTTTGCTTCCGTCCACTTGGTAAAAATAATCCACTGGCCACTCACTAAAGCATACTTGATGCTTCCTCTAGCAGTTGGAAATGGTCCAATAAGGTCTATCCCCCACGTATCAAACGGCCACGATGGTACTACCAAAATCTGCTCTGTTGATGTGTAGTCACTGGTGGATGTCGCGCAAAATCTTCCGGCACTTATCACATTTTCTAACATACTCCCAAGCATCCCTTCTCATTGCTGGGCCAAAAGAATCCTTGGAATTTGATCTTGCCCTCGAGAGGAGTGCGAGCACCCGGATGTCCACCACAAACTCCTTCTACGAACGCCCATAGATGTAAGTTGGTGACCATGTGAGTTTTGACACATCTTAGTAAAGAGTTTGGTGAATTAGATCGCTCGAAAAAGCACCCCATCGTAGGACGCAGGTATTTCTGCGGACACCGTTCGATGGCTCTAGCCTTTCTCATTGGGTCCTCAGGAGGGATTGCTTCTCGATGTAATCCTTCATTTCCATCCCAAAACCCGCCAGTTCCTTTGCACTTGATCCTCAATATTGTTTATCTCTGTATGCCCGATCTATAAGCCAGTCTCTCCGTGGAATTCAATCTCGGCAATTTGTCTCCAACTCACCACCCTTGCTTCTGCTATTCTCGAGAGGAGGTCAGCTTCCACATCGTCCTCTCTCACGACTTGGTTCGGCTTATAGTAAGTGAAATTTTTGATGAGGGTTTTTGCAAGGTCACAATCTGAAGTTAGAAAACTTGGGTTGATGCCAAGTATCATACTCCCCCTAATTTGATTAACTCATGGAAGGCTGGAGAGTCACTATTGATCTCACATATTCAACTCCCAAGTCTCTTGCCAATTCCATGCCGGCGCTATAATTCAGCTTCATATTCGGCTCGATTGTTTGATGCCTCGAACTTGAATCTCAAGGCCCTCATGAATTTCTCCACTGCGGGGTGCAATCAGAAGTATGCCAGCTCCAGCGATTAACTTGCTCGCGGAGCCACCCACATATAAAGTCCATAACCTCTTACGGACGCTCCCTTGATTGACACAATTTACGTGCCTCCGGGCTTCGGGTCATCCCCGATTCTCGCTTCTGGCTTTCTTTTTTTCCGAGGTCACTGTCTCAGACCAATTCTGGAATGATGATTCTACCACAAAATCAACTAAGGCCTCTGCTTTGATCATGTCTTTTCTCGGGGAGTAGGTGATCCGGAACTCGGTGAGCTCCTATAGACCAAGCTAGCATTCTCCCCGAGGACTCGGTTTATGTAAAAACCTTTCTAAGCGGGGCCTCAAGGTTAATACAGGTTATAGGATGTGCGGAAAAGTAGGCTCTTAATTTTCTCGAGCAGATACAAAGCAAGTGCGTAAGCTAACTTTTCTATATTAAGATAACGCCCTTCTACGGCGTAGACAAAGTGGCCTTTTACTTACATAATAAAGCTGGTTTTGTGGAGTTATTCTCCTCCCTTACAAGAACAGTGCTCTTGCCACGCGACTCGGTATGGCTAAATACGTAGCAGAGCTCTTCTCCGGCACCGGCCGCCGTAGTAGCAGGTGGCCGCCCGAGGTATGTCTTGACTTCTTCAAAAGTTCTCATGGCACTCGGTGCTCCATGTAAATTCATCGGCTCTCTTCCAGCCCTTGGAGAGTTTCTGAAGAGAAGGGGAGGCATCTCTACTGACTCGCCGACCGCGAGATAAAGCGGCCAAGTGCGGTGATGCGACTCCAGCTGAGGTTTTTGTACATCGCTTCACGCGGGCGGGGAGGTTTTCATGTCTAATAGGGCACTTGATTTTCTGCACGGATTAGCCTCTTTCTATCCCTCTTTGGTTGACCATAAATCCGAGGAACTTGCTCCGCGCTTGACCCCCGAAAAGCCGCAGCTTAAGGGGGTTTAACTTGCATCTTTGTTGTGGCGCAAGTTTTTGAAGGTTTCCCTCCACATCGAGCTCGTGGGAGTTTTCCTTAGTTTTTCTACTGACCATGTCGTCACATGTAGGCCTCCCGTATTTCTCGCCGCCTAGTTTGGTTTTTAAAGACCAGATTGACCCATGCGCCGATATGTGGCTCTCTGCATTCTTTAGCCCCGAAAGGGCAATCATAGTGTAGCAAGTATGTCTTGCCGCATAGACAGCAATGAAGGCTACCAGAGCGGACATCTTCGGGAGCCACTGGATCTCTGGGGTGGTAGCCCTGAGTAGGCATCAATGAAGCTGTAGAACTACTGTGCCGGCTAGCCATCGAATCCACCAACTGGTCTATGCGAGGAAGAGAGGAAGCAATCTTTGGGGCAATGGCTTGTTGAGATCGGTGAAATCAACGCACATCCTCCATTTGCCATTGGATTTCTTAACCGTGACCACATTGGCCGGCCCATTTTGGGGGTAGGAGATCTCCTTTATTATCCCCTCGCTTTTAGCAACTTTTCCACCTCTTCCTCTGATCGATCTCGTTAGGGAGAATCGTTAGGAAACGTCCTTGATGCAGCAACCCCGCCCCTACGAAATCAACGCACGACATCCTTTCCTTTTTCCTCCAAAGGTGCTCGGAGGAATCTCCCGGGCCGGTTCTTGATGGTAGCAACCCCGCCCGGGGTGTTAAATTTCACCCCCTTTGGTGGGGGACGGACGCAACTATTCCCAATTCGGCTGAGCAGATTCGCCGAGAATGGCATTGTATTGGGAAGGAAGATCGACCACCATGAAAGTTATCTTGGCCGTCTTCTGCGTGGGTTTTTCCCCAATAGCTACGTCGAAACACGATCGTCCCCTTTACCGCTACAGGCGTGGTTTGTGAAGCCTTCGAGCATGCCCGCATATGGAGTGAGACGTGCTTCCGTCATTCTCATTCCAATCAAAGTATGGTAATAGAGTATGTCGCAGGCGGCTCCAAGATCTATCAACACTCGGCACTATGTTTGCCGGTTGATTCTCATTACGAGGGTGAGTGGGCGTGGAATGAAAAAGGGTGGAGGCAAGTTCACTCCTTTTGAACCCAATTTCACCGCTCTTCCCTCCCGGGCGGGGATGGAGAAAACCTTCTCTAATGTCCGAATTTGGAGGGACAATGCCTCTACTGAGGGAGGTTCCTCCCCAATGAAGTTAATGTCATAGTCCCCAAAATCGTCATCATTATTATCTCTTTCATTCCTGTCTGGTCCCCGCGTGTGTCGTGCCCGCCGCCGATCATTGTTATTGGGCGTATTGTTTCCTTAACCCACTTGGTTAGCTCCCGTTATTGATTTTCTGCCGGATTACTCGCTTGCACTGAAACAATCCTCGCCGTGCCGTCTGGTCGTTGTGAAACTCACAGAATTTAAGTCTACTCCTCTCATTTGGCTTTCGAAGCATGGGGGAGGAGCAGGAAAGTCTCGAGGCTCTCATGATCACCACCCTTGGGTCGGTGAGCTACGTAACTCAAGTTTCGGCCACGGCCTTTTGAGCCTTTCCGATCCCCCGCCTCTGTTTTGCCCGATTATTGGTATGAGCGAGGCTCTGGGTGGTCTCCTGGACTTGGCTTATCCTTTCTTTCGCGAAGCTCTGGGAGCGGGCACACTAGGCTCTTCGGCGGAGGCAATGGCCGAGGCCCTTTCATACATTTCCTCCATCGATTTAGGTTTGCTTTGGAGGCAAAATTCATTTTGAGGAAGGAGGAACCGAGGCCGCCCTCAAAACATAGTACGATATCTCCTCGTCCGGGTCCACAATCTCCTCGCTCACCTTCCCGAACCGGATATATAATCTTTTGTAGGCTCGTTTGGTGCACGCTTGACACGGACAAGATCTGTCTTTGGTCTAGCGGGCACACTTTGCTCCGGCAAAGGCATTGAGGAAGAGGACTACGGGCTGACCGAATGACCGGATACACCGGCTTGAGGGCTAGCATCCAAGATAGGGCCTTGCCGGTGAAGGTCGCGACAAAGCTTTGCACATCACCGACTCATCCGCGGAGAATAAAGCCATCTCGGCCCTCAAATCTTTCCATATGACTCTTGGCATTTTGGATCCGTCATAGGTGTCCATGCTCGGGGTTTGCCCATACGGATCGGTGCCGCGCAATTTTATCGCCGAAGGCGTCCATGGTGCGGCCACACTTCGGCAGCCACGTGGGTTTCCCACATCTTACGCATGAATTCCACAAACTCGGGGTTACGATCATCAACCTTCGCTTTTTAGCTCGTGGAGCCACGGCCTTCTCCTTGGCCGGAGCCAAGGGTGCGGCTTTGGACTTCGCACGGCGATTTGATCGTGCCTCTTCCCCCATTTCCTCGCTATCATCTACATGCACCACGCTCCGTCTCGGCCAAGCGGTCCGCGCCTCAATCGGGTCAACCCCGGCTTGCCCCCACGCTTGAATAGCAAGCTGAGTTAGCGGGAGCTCGTTGGGAGAACCTTTGTGACCCTTGAGAGGAACTGTAGCCCTCCATTGGCCTCTATTTCAAACATTTCCATCTCCGCGTCTTTGATGGCCATGGCCTCCGCGACCAGTTTGGACTTGGAGGCCAGGATTTCCTTCCTTATCAGGATTTGCTCTGGGGAAAGTGGGGTGGTTAGATTGGTGTTTTTTATGTGAGCTTGGGGAGTTTTTGGGCTAGTGTTTAGTAGGGCTTGGGCTTTCTCGGCCACGGGCTTCCTCGGTTAACCGGTGTAGAACTCGTTGAGTGGGGATTTTGAGGCCGAGAATGGGCCCCCATTCCGTTGAAAACGAGTTGGTTTGCCTTTCCCTATTGATGTTGGAGGGTTCGGCTTGGTTCTCCTCCTCTAGGGTCAAATGACCGGCATTTTTCGAGAATTTGAGACATGTCTCGTAAAGACGAAAATAAGCGAAAGAAGTGTCTTTTGGCGATCGAGTTGTTTAGACTACAAGGTGTGTACGAAAACAAAAGTTTTAAACGGGAAAAACTTATTGATGTAAAAAGAAGAGCCTTTCGGCCGAATTTGTTTAGGACACGTGAGGTGCCTTGAAAACAAAGATTTTTAACGAGAAAACGAAAGAAAGCTCGGTTTCTAAGCAATGGAACCAACCGATGACGCCACGGCTTTCGGGGTCGGGAGCGGTTCAAGGATATCCGCTAGGATATATTTGGTGGTTTTATGTACCTAGATCACAACACAAACAAGCACCGTTAAGGTCAAAGTTGGATGTTACTCCAACTCGGGCCCTCGGGTGTGAGTAAGAATACCGAGTAATAAGGCTTTGAATACCTTTAGAGTGTGTGTGTGTTTAGGTTTAGAGAGTAAAAGAGCTTACTCAATTGTATATGGAACTTACCTTGCCCAAGGGGGTAAAGGCCTTCTATTTATAGCAATGCCATGGTGCTTGTTGAGGTAAGCAATGAGATCAGCCTAGGGGGCACTTTGGTATTTGACCGGCTACACGTGTCCGCAGCCTAATTGGTCCTGTCGGGGAGGGAACATCGATCGTCCAAGGGGACACGGCCAGTGGACATGAGCCGTGTAGCCGGCTTATTGCATTAAATGGAATAGTAGGCGCCGGATCGAGCCGCATTGAATGCGTGATGGGGAGCCGGCAAGTGGCTGTCGAGCCGGTAAGCTAACTTGCTCGGTAAGGCTTGACATTAACCGGGAAGCGGCATGTGCCCGCAGGTCATCGTTGTGCCGCGGTCAAAGATATATGACGCGAGCACGGTTGATGCGGCATGACTCATGCGGGCACGGATCCAGCGAGCAGGTTCCAATGGTCCTCGACGGGGACGATGCGAGGAGGGACACGGTCTTGACCACAAGGGCCTATTTGTCCGCGGTCTTCCCTCCAGCGGTCTAGGAATTGCCACGTCACTGGTTCCTTGGACTAGACCGAGCGCGGGCCCGGTCCAGTAGATCCGGGCTCATCAGATCCATAATTTAAATGTGTGAGAGATAAAAGTTAGTGGGTATAAAAGAATATTAATAAACCTTTTTCATTTTAGGAAAGATAAAGCTTGTAACGGAACGTCCTTTCAATTAATTGGTGAAGCTTAAGCCGGAACGGAAGGAGTATAATTAATTGCCTAAAAGCTTATAACATTGAATAGTTGAAAGCAGAGATCTAGCGATGTAAAGCAGGAAAAAGAAGTGTGTAAGAATCTGGTTCTTATTTAAAAATCAAATTGACCTGTGAAGTTTTCTTCCCAAAAAGCAAAAATATACAATCAAATAATAAAAGAATTGTGAAGTATTTGTATTTGGACTTGGGCATTAAAATATTTGTTTGCTTTCAAAAATGTAATTCTTTATTTTATTTGTTTATTTATTTATCCCTTTTTTTGTTTGTTGATGCATTGCAAATGTACTGATTTAAAAATAAAACGTAGTACTCTTTCCATCTTAAAATAATAATGAGTGTTCAAGAAATTTCAAATTTATTCTTAATTAAAAGTTCTCAAAATTGATATCAATAAGGAAGAACAGGAGAGTGAAAGCTTTTGAGAAATTTCTGTATTCTGTAAATGAACAAGTGAGTTTGTAACTCATACAAGTTGAGTATATAAACTCTGTTTACAACTCACACCTTACTGAACTAACTGTAACAAACTAATAACAAACTAACAAACTGCTTAACAAACTCCAGCTGTAAATTCTCACATGGTTAACATGGTTTGATCATAACACATCAGGACCTCTGCATTTAGCACTCTAGCATCTTCATGTGAACTTGTATCCTTATTACCCCCCCCCCCCCAAGTGTAAGGGGTGAAAGGGTTAAGAACCCCTAACTTGTGCAAAAACTTTCAATGCAAATTCTTTCCAAAAAATTTGGTAAAAATGTAAGCTAACTGAGAACTTGTAGGAACATAAGTAGGGAGTATCAAGCCTTTAGCAACCTTTTCTCTTCCAAAGTGGCAGTCCAACTCAATGTGCTTGGTTCTAGCATGGTAGACAGGATTGGAAGCTATACTGATGGCAGCCGTGCTGTCACAAAACACAGAGACTGGAAGAGAAACTTGAACTTGAAGATCATGTAATAGGGCCAATAACCAAACAACTTCACAGCTGGTAGTAGCCAAAGATCTATACTCAGATTCAGCAGAAGATCTAGAAGTAACACTTTGCTTCTTTGAAAACCAAGATACTAAAGAATCACCTAAAAACATACAATATCCTGTGATGGACTTCCTATCATCAGGATTGCTGGCCCAATCACTATCACAGTAGGCCTTGAGAGATAAAGAAGATGTGGAAGGGAAAAAAATCCCTTGTCCTGGAGCCAACTTTAGATATCTCAAGATTCTATAAACAGCCTTGAGGTGAGATGACTTGGGAGCATGAACAAACTGGCTCAATACTTGGACAGAATAAGCCAAGTCTGGCCTAGTGATTGTGAGGTACAGGAGTTTCCCAACTAAAATTCTGTATAGGGATGGATCAGAAAGAGACTCCCCTTCATCTGTTCTCAATTTGCAATTGGGATCAAAAGGGATGGTCAAAGGTTTACTATCAACCAAACCAGCAGTCTCAAGTAAGTCCAAAGCATATTTTCTTTGACACAAGTGAAAACCATCCTTTGATCTCAAGATCTCTATGACAAGATAATACTTAATCAAACCCACATTTTTGATGCTGAATTTTTCATCTAGATAGGTCTTCAGAGCAGAGATAGCAGCAGCATCATTACCAGCTACTACTATGTCATCAACATACACTAAAACAACAGTGAATTTGTCATGTGCAGAGAGAGTAAACAAGGAGTAATCTGCAAAAGATTGAGTGTAACCTTTCTGAACTAGAGCTTCTGTAAGTTTGGCAAACCATTGCCTGCTAGCTTGTTTTAATCCATATAAGGATTTAGTGAGCTTGCAGACCATATTAGGTTGAACAGACTTAGAATACCCCTTTGGAATCTCCATATAAACTTCCTATGGTAAATCTCCATGGAGAAATGCATTGTTAACATCCAATTGATGGACTTTCCAATTCCTCACTACAGCAATGGCCAATAAGCATATGATGGTAACCATTTTGGCTACAGGAGCAAATGTCTCCTGATAGTCAATTCCCTCTGTTTGTGTGAAACCTTTTGCAACCAATCTGGCCTTGAACCTTTCAATACTCCCATTTGCATTGTGTTTCACTTTGTAAACCCATTTGCATCCCACAGGTTTCTTGCCAGGAGGAAGAGTGACAATGTCCCAAGCATGGTTACATTCCAAAGCATCAATTTCTTTATGCATAGCCTCCACCCACCTAGTGTCCTTAACAGCCTGTGCATAAGAAGTTGGTTCTGGGACTTGACCAATAGAATTTATGAAGGACATATGAAGAGGATGTATGTGATTATAAGACATGAAGTTTGCCATAGCAAATTTAGGAGACTGACTGCATAAAGTTGTGACATGTGAAATGAGCCTGGTTTCATAATCCTTGAATTTGATAGGAACTGCTTTAACCCTAGTGGATGATCTAGGAGGATGAACAGGAATGTGGTGAACATCATCATCACTGGAAGGAGAGGGAGAAATAGGTACATCAGGTCTAGAAGGAGAGGGAGAAATAGAAGGAGATGAATTGATCTGTTGTTGAGATGATTGTGGGATGTATTCATTTTCTGGCCAAGGTAATGATGAAAAAGGATTTGAAAATGGATCATTGTGTTAAGGATTAGAAGTAGAGGAATTATGAAGGAAAGGGAAAGTCCCTTCATGAAACACCACATGCCTACTAACAAAGACCTGTTTGGTTTCCAAATTGTATAACTTGTATCCTTTTTGATTATTAGGATAACCAAGAAATACACTCTTGATGGCTCTAGGGGCAAAATTATCAGGAGTATGGACAGAGCCAAAGCATAAACAACCAAAAGTCCTAAGATGCTCATAGGAAGGTTTAGCTTTGTGAAGTATTGAGAAAGGAATCTGGAAATTTATGGCACTGTTAGGTAAAAGATTTATGATATATGTAGCAGTCAACAAGCAATAGCCCCAAAAATGAATGGGTAATCCAGAATGAAACCTGAGTGCTCTAGACATTTCAAGAAGATGTTGATGTTTTCTTTCCACAACACCATTTTGTTGTGGAGTACCAGGACATGATGTTTGATGAATAACACCAAGATTACAAAGAAAAAGAATGACTTCTTGGTTAAGAAATTCAGTCCCATTGTCACTCCTAAAGCATTTGATAGGTGTTTTGAACTGAGTAAGAACATAAGATTGAAAGTTCTTAATGGTGGCAAAAACATGTTGTTTGGTAGATAACAAAAAAGTCCAAACAGCCCTAGAAAAATCATCAACAATGGTAAGAAAATACTTGCAACCATTCATTGTGGAGGTCCTATAAGTCCCCCAAAGATCACAATGTATCAAATCAAAGCAAGCTGTGGTTTTAGAATGACTGATAGGAAAAGAAAGCATATGCTGTTTTGCTAAAGGACAAATTGTACATTTAACAATGGAATCAACATCAGCATTGCATTTGTTATTGAATTTACAAGGAAAATCTTCTAGCTTCTGAAGAGTAGACAAGGAGCTGTGACCAAGTCTTTGATGCCAGAGATTTGCTGAATTGGAAATCTGATTGACAAATGATATATGACTGCTATGAAGAAGATAAAGGCCTTTATGCATTGTTCCAGAAGCTAGGACCTGCTGTGTCTGAGCATCCTGGAATGTGCATGTTGTCTTGGTAAAATTGACATGGCAAGATAGTTGAGCAACCAATTTAGAAATGGATATAAGATTGAAGTGAAAGCTAGGTATCAAAAACACATCATGAAGAGTGATACTTTGATTAATGTACACAGAACCAATTTGTGTGACATTTATATGTGTACCATTAGGCAATGAAATAGAAATGGGAAAGTGAACATTTCTAACATGATGCATCAAGTGAATGGAGCTGCAAATATGGTCAGTAGCCCCAGAATCCAAAATCCATGCAAAGATGTTATGGACAGATGCAATGATAGGATTAGTACCTGAATGACTTTGAACACCAGTGATTTGTCCAGCAAAGTGATCTTCTGGTGAATTGTATGAAGTCTGTTGCTGCAACTTTGACATCATTTGCATCATTTGGTTCATTTGAGATTGCATTTGATTGAAACTCATGTTGCTGTTGGTATTGCTACTGCTGTCCTCTTTTGCACTGAATTCTCCATTGTTGACATTCATTACTTTTCCATTGTCTTGTGGCTTAGCTGGAAATGAATTATGGCTTCCTTTGAATGTTTTGTTCTTTCCATGAGCTGGATGGCCCACTGGAAATCCAACCAGTTTGTAACATTCTGATTTGAGATGCCCCTCCAACTTACAATTTTCACAGTAAATTCCCTTCTTGAATGGTGCTTTCACATAAGACCTTGTGTTAACAGCATCCATATGCTCAGTAGATCTCTGCAACTGATCTTCATTGGTTGTAACATTTGCCAGTAATGCATTTTGACTATTTAGATTGTAATTGTGACTAGACCTCAGTGACTCTTCCTTCTTGACCATACCAAAAGCTTGGTCCATTGTAGGAAGTGTTTTCTTCTGCAATATCTGTCCCCTGACTCCAACATAACTCTCATGTAGCCCCATTAGAAATTGCATCAATTTCTTTCTTTGTTCTCTTTCTTCATCAGATCTACCAATACCACAAATGCAAGTACATCTGCATGATGAAATTGTATCTATAGAGGAAATCTCATCCCAAATTCCCTTGAGTTTATGAAAATATATCTCAACTGAAGAGCTACCTTGTTCCAATGTATGCAAATCATTTTCTAACTGGAACAATCTATGTCCATTGACTGCTGAAAATCTATCATACAATTGAATCCATACATCTCTAGCAGTTGACACATATGTTAAGCTATTACCAATTTTATCATTAACAACATTCAAAATCCATGAGATTATCATATCATTAATTCTGTCCCAAAGAGGAAGCAGATTTGATCCTATTGCAGGTTTTGGATAGGTACCTTCAATGATGCTCATCTTGTTCTTCGCGGACAAGGCAATCTTTAATGATCTGCTCCAAGCACTGTAGTCAGATCCATTCAATTTCTTCGAGATCAGTACCAATCCAGGATGATCGTTGTTGTGAACAAACAACGGATGCATATTGGATTCAATTGACAATCCGTTTGCAGGATCAATGTTGTTCTGATTGTTGTTGTTGTTGTTCTGATTGTCATTAGCAAGCATTTTGAGGAATTCGATCAAAAAACAAAATCAGAGTAACACAATTGCCAAATCAAATGATTGGAATTGTGATGATACGCGATCAAACAAGGATAATGATCCTGTTGATCGAAGAAAAACACGCGGAAGATAAAATGTTTTGGATCTAAGGCTCTGATACCATCTCAAAATTGATATCAATAAGGAAGAACAGGAGAGTGAAAGCTTTTGAGAGATTTCTGTATTCCGTAAATGAACAAGTGAGTTTGTAACTCATACAAGTTGAGTATATAAACTCTGTTTACAACTCACATCTTACTGAACTAACTGTAACAAACTAATAACAAACTAACAAACTGCTTAACAAACTCCAGCTATAAATTCTCACATGGTTAACCTGGTTTGATCATAACACATCAGGACCTCTGCATTTAACACTCTAGCATCTTCATGTGGACTTGTATCCTTATTAAAAGTGAATTTATATTATTTTGCACATTCATATTCATTTAGAAAAAAAGATACTACTAAAAAATTCTCCTTATATTCTACTAAGACATCTAAATTGTACTATTAGGACGAGGTACCACTACATCAACCGGTTTGCTACAACGTTCTAATGAATCAAAACCAAACGATATTACGTGGATATATTAAAAATGTACAACTAGGGACATGGAACCACTACAATGAGCGGCTCAATACGACGCTCTATCGAATCAAAAGCAAACAATGTCATGTGAAAGTTTCACACTTTCACTGTACAATGTAAAATATTTTGAACGAATATAAAAACATAATTTAATTTTTAATTAAATGTGATAGAAAAACCAAACAACCTCTTATAAAAGCTATGCAAAAGCTATGCTGCACGATGATCTAATCTAATGCTTGTTGATTAACCTATTATACTTTTTTATTTTTCATTAATTGTAAAACCTTATTTTTAGTTAACAGAAATGGCGTGAATTTCAAGGTTTTCATTTGTTCTTACGTAGTACATTGCTATTTTCCTTTTAAACGTATTTTGCAGATCTCTAGGAAGTTATAATGTGACTGCACAACCAAGTATGCTTTGATGGCTCAATTCACAATTTCACATCACGTTCATTATATTGTATTGATTTTATTTATTTTATTTTATTTGAAAAAATACGAGTAAAGCAATAACTCTTTTGACTGGAGGAAGTACTAAAATAACATACTCCCTCCGTCCCGAAACTTGGTTCACAAACACTGTTTGCACTGGTTTTAAGGAGGGAGTATTATATTGAAAGTGTGGTGAGTGTGAAAATAAAATAGAAGAGAGAATGAGTGGAGAGAATAGTAAATTATAATGGTGTTGTGAGTATTAAAATAATGTAGGAGAGAGAATGAGTGGAGGGAATAGTAAAGATTCCTTTTCAATTTAGGTAAGTTTTAAATGTGTGAAGTAAGTTTTGGGTCGCCCAAAAGGGAAAGTGTGAAGATTGTTCCGGGACGGAGGGAGTAGATTATTAATTAGGCTAACTAATTAAGTTATGGAGTTTTTACAAAAAAATGTACCTTAAAAAATGATATTTACAAAAAAAAAAAAAAAACATATAAGTTGTGATATTATAAAAACTATTTTTCTTTTCTTTCTTCTTTTTTTTTAAAAAAAAAATAGTTTTTTTTTTTTTTTGCCTTTTCAGTCAAAATTACTGATAAATGCGTTTATTATTGATAAATTCATTTATCAATTGTTTATAACTGATAAATTTATTTATCATTTTTGTAAAGAGTATTTTGTGCTTAATTTTTTGTTAAACAATTGATAAATGCATTTATCTCTGATGGTAATGCATTTATCCCTGATAAATGCATTTATCAGTTATTTGAAAGATAAACACAAAAAAAATTAATTTTTTTTAGTAATATTTAAAGAATTTTTTATAATATCCAACTTGTATAATAATTTTTATAATGTCTATCTTTCAAAAATAGTTTTTGTTAAATACCCCTTTTAATTAACCAGTACTCCTTCTACACTGAACTCGCTTTATAATATAGTACTGAAATTTAAGATATTTAGGCTTCGTTTGTTTAGCGTAAAACATTTTTCGGAAAATGATTTCTGACAAAATGTTTTCTAAAAAATGAAAATATTTTTCGGAAAATAAGATAAAAATGAAGTTTTTCCCATTTTCTGGTGCGAAACAAACACCGAAAAATGAGAAAAATGTTTTTCGAAAAACATTTTCCCCCAAACAAACGGAGTCTTATTCTCGAAAGATTAATTAATGCAATAAATTAATCATTTGGTATCTTATCTTGATACTAACATTTCATATGTACTTCAAAGGACAACCAGGTGTAGTACACTTGAAAGGGTCTTCACAATTTTAAACCGTTAATTATTTGATACTCCATATATTATGATTAGACCTAACACGTTGTACACATTTGTTACATATCCGCATCTTTTTTTATCCGGTGGAGTTAGTAACGTAAGCACCAGAGTTAAGAGTTAACGACTATCAGCGGTTGAGAATTTTCAGTAATTATGAAAATGTCACCGCACACGCTTTTAAAATATACTCCCTCCGTCCCAGCGAAAGAGTCGGTAAATTTGTCCGACACGCAAAATAAGAAATATGATGTAGGAAAGAGAAAAAGTTTAAATGTTGTAGTATGAAAAATTAAATAGGAGAGAGAATGAGTGGGAGGTGATGTAAGAAAGATAATGTTGTGAGTGTAAAAGCAAAGTAGGAGAGAGAATGAGTGGAGAGAATAGTGATTTAAGGTTTCTTTTTTGGGAAAGTGGCTTTTTAAATGGGACGCCCAAAAAGGAAATAAATGGCTCTTTCGCTGGGACGGAGGGAGTATTAGTTATTTATGAAAATGTCATCAATTCGATTCGGTCATGATTCAAAAATACATTTTTCATAGCCTATAAAAAAACACATTTTCCCTAAGATTTTGATTAAGAAAATTTGTTTACTTATTTGATTTGCACAAAGTTACGTTAGTAACGTGGTAAAATTTGCTTTCTAGTTTAATCAAAAGTTTTAGAATATTCGCGGGTTGAGAATGTAACAGTTTTAAAACTTTGTTGTAAGAGTTTCGTCACTTTTATGATCCTACTCGTCTCGAACCATAATCAAATATGGTGTTCGGATAACAAAGTTGCCTTGGTAAAATTTGGCCATGGACCGAATCCATTGTGTCCCTTTTTCTTTTGATTTATTTTAAAATAAGTGTTTCATTTATAAATAAAAAATAAATCATAACAATGTAAAAATAAATAAATCACATTCGTAACAACAAGATGTTGGGAAAATTGTCTATTTGACAATAAATAAGGCTTTCTTGAAATTAACGAAATGACAAATAAATAATGAACCATAACATAATTAACGGGGCAGGAAATAAAGATAAACTAGAATGCGGAAATTAAAGCAAACCGAGTAATTAACGAAGTCGAGTCTTGTGTTGGACACAATCTCCGCAAGAAGATATTGCCCCGCACTGGTGCTAACGGTCTGCGGCAATCTTCTCTCAAGATAAAACGACTTTACAGTCATTAATAGGAGCACTCCAAATTAATGACTTCGGCAAACAAAATTCGTGTTTGACACTTCCAGACTTTGAAGAAGAATTATGCAACGAGATGCTCTATCTTCTAACAGATGATGTTAAGAATTCCGTTGAATTACGTGGATCGAATTCCATAATTCAGTTAATTATCTAACTGAGTTAGTTAACTCCGTTAGATAATTGATTCTCTACTTCTAGTGAGAATAGAGAGTGAATTTGTGATAGAGAGAAGTGATTTTATGAATGAGTGATTGAATTGACAAACTGGTGGGGGGTTTATATAGTAGATGAAGAGTTAGAGTGTCTCTTGGGAATAGGCACAATTTGTGTCTGGTGGAATCTCGGCCATTGGATCAGATTCGGATGAAGGGCTGAGATCTGATGGATTTGACCCACCTTTCCAAGCATGCGCGGGTCACACCCTTACCCAGTAGCCGACCCGTCTGCTCCAAACATCACAACCTTAGCCAACTGTCAAGCCCAATCCATGACCCAACTGGGTCTCGGCCCAGGACCCATTAGCCCGAGAGTCCAGCCGCCTAGCCCAATTACCATGCGGCCCAATCTGCCTCCATGGTCCAGATCCAGCCTAAATCGAGCCGCCCCAAGCCCACGAACCGAACCAGTCTCACCGAGCCATGGACCGCTACCGAACCTCGTCAAAAGTTTAAGGCTCCAATAGCTCCTAGCGACGATGCGCACGTGCAAAGTGCGCCCTAAACCGCCCATTCCGCCCTTCGCGCGCTTCGCGGGTTGTGGGTCCATTTTGAGCTAGAACAAAACTAGCTCAATAGCCCACTTGGATGCATGGTTGGCCCAATGGTTCAACTAGGTTGGCCCAAGGAGATCAACTTGATGACTCCTTCCTTGGATGGTTCCACTTAAAAACAAGCATTACTTTACATCTTTAAGCAATGTGGGATAACTATTTCATATCCCATAAACTCTTCATATACCCATTTCATTTTGCATACTTTGATCATTAATTTCTCATTCACCACAAATTGATTTTGAGAAAGTAGATTGATGATGCCAAAATCGTCAAAACAGCCCAAATCCAAGCGTGGAATGCTCCGGCGATTGCAAGGCCTGAAAATAAGAGAAAACACGTAAACTAAGCCGGGGCGGATCCGGCTAAAGGCCCTCCGGCGTGAGAGTAAGTTCACGGTTGATATTAGAGAAATCAAATTGACAGAGTTTCTCCAATGTAAAAAGTAACGTACCCAATAATGAGCCATAGGGCTTGTATTTATAGGAATGGATAGATAGAATCCATATTGGAATGAACTTGTCAAGAGATAAGATATGATTCTACTAGAATTATATCTGTTAAGGAGTCATTGTTTGACTTGAATTGATGTTGATAAGTATAATCCCGATTGGATCACGGCCGTATAATCCTTGTTGAATAAGGATTGTAAACCGCTAGTAGAACGCCGAGGAAGGCAAATGTTTTTCCTCGGCCTTTGGCAAATAGGCCGAGGTAAATGATTACGCTCCTCGTCATTTGGAGATTGGCCGGTACGGAGATATGCCGAGGTAAATGATTTAGTTTCCTCGTCATGTTGGGAGAATGCGAGGTAAGAACTTTAGTTTCCGTCTCTTCTTTAGCGTCTGCACCTAGCCCCAAACATGTTGTTATAAGGCTGAGATAAACGCTCCTTGTCATATGAGGAAGACTCCACTCGGCCCTGATACTTGGTTACTTAGATAATATTCATGGCCCAATTCAATTAGGCCCAGCTTGAGCAAACCCATATTCGTATCTCGGTTTATACTGTTCATAGATATATCAAATTAATCTACTCCAAATGTAGATTATTAATATGCAATCAATTTCCATTTTTCTACAATGAAATCCATTGGAATTCTTGGTCAAAAGTCGATCAAACCTCACTTTTACAAAACCAAAATTCCAACACAAGACAAGTTAACAATTCAATCGTAACACTTATTATTGGACAAAAGAATACTCCCTCCGTCCCAAAAAATCTTACTCACTTTGTCATTTAGGTCATCCCACTTAAAATTCACACTTTTCTAAAAGAAATTTTTTTAATACTTCTTTATTCATGGGAGTCACTTGTCATACTTACAATAACTTTTCACCTACTATTCTCTACCTCACTTTCTCTCTCCTACCCACTGACAACTCCTACTTTAATAACATTATTACTTATTTTTGTGCGAAACAGTAAATGAGTAATCTTTTATGGGTCGGAGGGAGTATTTTTATGGGATAGAGGGAGTATTGTTTAAGATATTCCATGCCCAAATTAAGTTGCATATATGAACCGTGGGTCCATATACATGTAGCTAGATAGAATTAATATTTTGGATTGGAACAAGACCAGACCAGACCACTCTGCCTCTGCCTCTGCCTCTGCTTCTATTGGTCCTGGAAGCCAACTGGAGAAGGCAGACAGTACACACTCGATGCGTGATATGCATAAATTGTGGATCCAACCAGCTCTTTTTGTCACATAATAAATATCTACAATTTTTTTTTTTTTTGGCAAACTATAATTTGGTTATCTATATTCGTGTCATTGTTATAATTTGGTTCACAATATTGAAAAAATTATAATCCGATTTCCAACATTGACATTTTGTTGATAATTTATATAAAAATTAATGAAATGTTAGTTTTTTTACAAAATTCAAGTCATTCGCCATTCACTTGAATTTTTAATAGTCATAATGGTTATTTCAATAGTCATTTCAAGTCCAACACCACCGACCACTACCACTATTAGCACCATAGTCAACACCACTTACTACTTTATGTGTTTTTTTAATTAATTTATATATATATTTTTTTTCATTAACCAAATGTTATAAAGATACATCATTTTGATGTTAAAGAGTAATTTATTCCTTTTTTCCCTGTGAAATGATTAACATGCCCCTTAAAAAGTTATTTAAATGGCACATGACTTTAATTCCGTCAAAAAATTAACAATTTGTTAGTTTTTATACCAATTTGCAACAAAATGTCAATGTTAAAAATCGATTTGCAACCTTTTCAATATTAGGAACCAAATTGCAAAATTAATACAAACATAGGTAACCGAATTGCAATTTGCCCTTCTTTTTTATCCGTCTAAATATAAATATTCTTTTCTAAATTTAAAATTACTCTAAATACAATTTTACCAATATAAAATAAAACACGATTATAAAAAATGTTAATAAGACGAATAAGACATTTATTATATGACAAAATGGAGTAAAAATTATTTCTAACCTATATTATTTTAAATTAAAGAGAGATGGATTACTAGCGGCTGGACTGCACAACAATCTATTGATTTTTTGATTGAGAATTCTCTTACAATAAAAAAAAAAACCAATTCTAGCACCCGATAGTTGAAACGCACGGGCGGATCTAGCCACTTGAGCCCAAGTCAGATCTCAGAATTTCTCAAAAAATTTTTTTTTTTTTTTTACCTAAGTCATCGACTCTAAGCTCAAGCGATTCCAAAATCCTTGATGCGCGCCTACTGTCACACAATCCGACGTTGCTACTGACCTCGGGATCCTTTAAATTTATATTAAAGCTGAGATTGCATTAAGATGGATAGATAGATGGCCAGAGATGCAGCTGTTATGTTGCAGGCCTGGGCCAGTGTAGGCCCAATATTATCTCGGTTACTAGATCTGCATTTGATTAGAAACCAATGGTATTTTACTTTTGGGCTGTCCTGACCCTGAAGTGTCCCAATCTGCAGCTAAATGCCAAATTTAATATTACATTTATCATGCATTGCCTGCATATTATGTGCCCAGATAATAGCGGGACCCACTTTATTTGTATACTCCCTCCGTCCCCGCCGACTTAGAATTTTTTGAATTTAAGGAAAAGGTAAATGTTGTGAGTGTAATTTAAAAATAGGAGAGAGAATGAGTGGAGGGAATATTAAATTATAATGGTGTTGTGAATATTAAAATAATGAAGGAGAGAGAATGAGTGGAGAGAATAGTGATTTAAGGTTTAGTTTTGAAGGTCTGTCACAAGTCGGGTGGGGCCAGCACAAAATGGAAAAAAAATCACAAGTCAGTAGGGACGGAGGGAGTATAAAATAATGTGGCTTTTGTTCAATATAAGGATCCTGACTCCTGGTCCAAATGTGGTCCAAACATCATGGAATAAATGTGAAGTTGTGCTACTTCTAAATTTCTTATCCGAAGCAAATAAGTGTGAGTCGCTAGAAATCAGATGAATTCAAACAGTCTGAGTAATTCAGAAATTAATATTTAAACGCTATCTCTTATCGGTTCAGGCAAATTTAGACGTGAGATCAGATTTTAACACTTAACAATTAAAAAAATCAAACGCCACCTTATTTGATTATTTCTTTTCATGCACAATATACAATATAGTTTGTTTCTGAATGATAAATATTGATGATTTAATCTATTACTGGAAACTAATATTTATTGTGACATACTCTCTCTTAATCCATGTTACTCATGGTAACATATTCTCTGCGTCCCATAATAATACGAATAAATAAAAGGGATAATAATTAAGGAGAAAAGTATTGTAATGTAGAGCGGGGACGAGACAAGCTGGACCAAACAACATGGGGCATGAGTTCCACTGCCATGTATTATGTGGGAGCTCGGTCGTGCGTGCCAAAGCAAGGAGAACAGCGGATTCACTTGGAGTTGCACGGGCGTGCTAGGGGTTGGGACGCGGTCGTGCAAAGGAAGTTACGAAGGGTGGTTTGATCCATTTCTCATTTATCAGTTCTTTACCTCCCTCTTTCAAGATTTTTAGGCCCAAACTTTCTACCCTTATATAGCCCAACTAGGAAGTTTGTTGCTAGTAAAATTTTCAAAGATCTAGTCGATCAATTGACCGGGTTCAGCCCATTTTAGTGTTCTTTAAAAAAAAAATAAAAATGCACCAAAAGTGGGTTTACATGGTTGATAGTCAAAGGTTTATGTTTTGGAGTGCGTCTTATTGAAAAACATGTTTTTGAATCAGCTGAATCATTGCTGAACTAAATCGGGAAATTTTTTGTAAATAACTGACACTTATTATAAAAGGTGCAGTGAATTTTCTGTAAATAACTGAAACATGGGACGCACTGTCAACATTGGTTACAAAGAGTACCTACACATAGAGCTTACACTATAAAACAATACTACTGGCATTTAACTAGTAGAGACAGTGTTAATAGTAATTAGTGTCCTTGTTAGTAACAAGGAGTGCTAGGTACATGTACTGACACTATTTGTTACTAGTAAAAGTAATTGTGTCATTAGGCATGCGCTAAAGCTGTCATAACTTTAGACTCGAAATGAATCACGAAATGCACATTATATCAAATTTAGGGGAATTTCGAGAACTAAAAAAGTCACATACCTTTAGCCTGTGGTAGGAAATTTATAAATCACAAAACACGTCATGTAAGCGCTCTCAAATGGGCGTTTAAAGTTCTTTTTTGTAAAATTTGTTATTTAATGTTAGAGCATGTGTTTTTATAAGTGTCATCACTTGTGTTCAAGAGTGTCATCACATGTATGAAAAAATATCATCACCAGAGCTAACGATTACCAACAGTTGAAAATATCTACTCCCTCCGTCCCACCTCAAGGTTGAACCTTGAGGTGGACACGCTTTTTAAGAAATTTAATTAAAGTGGGTAGAAAATTTGAAGAGAGAGAATGTAAAAGTTAAATGTGTGGTAGGGAATAGGAGAGAGAATGTAAAAGTTAAAAATATTTAATATGAGAGAGAATGAGTGGGAGAATGTGTGGTAGGGAATAGGAGAGAGAATGGTTTTTTTGTAAATATATGGAGATGATAAGAGTATAAATATATGAAAAACTTTCCATTTAAGGAAGTTAAACCTTGAGGTGGGACGGCCCAAAAAGGAAAGGTTAAACCTTGAGGTGGGACGGAGGGAGTAGTATTTACTAAAATGCCATCATGAACGTTTTTAAAAAGTGCCAGTTATTTACAAAAATATCACCGATTCGATTCAGTCATAGTTTAGCATGTTCAAAAACACGTTTTCCCGAAACTTATGAAAAAATGCATTTTTTCCGGTATTTTGTGTATGTTTGAGTTGGAGGAGCTATTGCGAATTTGGATTTGAGCGACTCCTGTGCTTTGCTACAGTGCTAAAGTAATGAAATTCAATTTTTTTTATTTGTAAAAAGACTATTACAAAATATGAATATTTTTTAAAATATGGAAAACGTATTTTGCACTAAAATGTCATGTAATATATTTAGTTGTTCATGTAAAACTTTTACTACGTTATATAAAAAATAATTTATGTTTACATTTCTTCAAAATATTTTACATTGTGTCATAGACTTTGCATATATTATTTGAGTTTCATCGTTGGAGCACTACAACGAACATCCACCGGAGCGATTCCAAGTCCGAGCTATTGACATTACACTATTTACTCATCAATTTTATTCATTAATATTTATATAAATTGATTATTTACTTGACACAATAACAATCAACAATGGAAAACTATTTATCGATCTCAAAATAATTTATTTGATTATTTTAAGATATGTAAAGAAATATGTAAAAAATTATAAAATGGATATACAAAAGTGAAGAAATTATAAAATTTAAAACAATGATTTTTTTATAAAACTTAAATAGTGAATCTATAATTTACTCCCTCATAATGGTGAAAAAATATTCAATTTTACTTTTAATTAAGAGAAAATTTAAACTTTTACAAAAACACATTAAAAAAAAAAAATCGACAATTATTTACTGACAAGGGAGTAATAATTTTACCTTGTACTTCCTTCTTCCCATATGTGATTGTAAAATATGGACAACAATCTCGTCAACTATAATTTTAAATTTTCGTTAGGTTCTCTAGTCGAAGTTATAATGGACTCTAAATCATCTAATTTAACTCGAGGATCTAATAACTTTGCAACCAAGAAAAGAGACGGAATAGTGTCAAAATATTTAAGCCACTTTTGTCTCATGTTAAAAATGCATTGGTTTAAAATAGGGCAATCTTTTAAATTGTCAAAAATAGTAACAATTGCAATACAATGATCTAGCACCAAAACGGAAGTTGGATAATAAACTCCCGAAAAAGCCAAAGTAGCGGTATTAAAAATCTTTAACAATTCACATAAATTAATGCATGCATTCCAATGATGAGTAAATAGAGGTTCATGATAGCCAACTGACATAAAAAATTGCGTGAGGAGATCTTTATAAGCAAAACCATCGCTTAACATTTTATAGGTGGAATTCCACCTAGTTGGAACATCGTAAGTAAAATATTTGTCAAGACACTTTTACTTCTTAAAAACTTTATCCACTTTTTTGTATTAGAATTTTTTTGAAATAAATTGAAGAGCTCGTCTAATTGGCTTAACATAAGTTTCTAATGCATCTAAACCATCTCTAACACATAAATTAATTATATGACATAAACATCTAATATGAAAAAACTTACCCCCAAGTGAGGGTTGACAAACGGTAATTAAATCGGGCAAACTAGCCGTATTAGCACTTGCGTTGTCAAATGAAATAGTAAATATTTTATTTAAAATACCATATTCAAGAAAAATCTCAAGCAATTTCGCACAAATATTTTCCGCGGAATGCGGTGGCTCAAAATCTTCGTAAGCAATTAATCTTTTTTGGATTTTCCATGAATTATCTATCCAATGGCAAGTAACGCCCAAATAAGTATTTCTTTGCCAATGATCACTCCAACCATCCGCACAAATTGAAACTTTATTTTCTAATTTTGATAAAACGCCAATTAAATCTTTTTATATCTTTCAACCACTCTAGTAATATCACGTACGAGATTTGTGCGTGGTACTCTCGTGGCGGCGGGGTTCAAAGAAAGGCGAGCAAAATTTTCATAAAAATCACAATCCGCAAAATTAAAAGGAAGGCCTTTAACGCAAATAAATTTGGCTAGTTCATCCCTATAAACCCACTTGTCAAATTTAAAAAGGACGGAAGAAGGGGAAGACGAACTTTGTGCACCCGAACCCGAACTACGTTGAAATTGTAATTGAGTTTGCGAAGCGGAAATGCCAAGTTTCTCGGGATGTTTGACGCCAAATGCCCGTTGAGCGTCCCATGCCCTCCGCCTCTTTTGAATGCGTAAGTCGCATTCCTGATAGTTGCAACATGCTCGAAAATTATAATCATCCTCGGCGGTAATTTTTCTTTTGGTGAAATGGATGGCGAAGGTATCGGATTGCGGCTCTCTTTCTCTAGGGGTTGTCGTTGTCCCCGACCCCGACCACCTCCCCTAGCTCAGCCCCCGCCCCTACCACTCCTAGCATTACCACTTTCAATTTCAACTTGTTCTTCTTCCTCATTTTGTTGAATATTTGGATTTTGATGATCAAAATCATCGTTGGGGGAGGAAGAATCAACAACGGACTTGCCTAAATTGCTTCTTCTTTGATTTGCAGCCATTTGTATAAGAGAAAATGAAGTTTGGAAACAAAACGGAGCTTAAAAATGGATGAAAATGGAGAAAAGCACTAATTTCGTTAGAAAACTAAGCTGAAAATGAAACAATATTTAAGCGAAAATTGGATGAGGGTGAGAGTATATGTGAATATTTGAGAGTAGAAGAGAAAGAGTAGAGAGAAATAAGGTGAAAATAAAATGGGAGGAGGAGGGTGATATTTATAGTTAGTAAATTAGGCAAAAAAAACATTTTTTTTTTAATTTTTGACTGCCCATTAACAAAATTAACGGCTACTTTTTAAAAATAACGGCTAGTTTTTGAAAAAGTAGCCGTTGGAACATGTTGCAGCGTTACGCTGGCCGAGCACTCATATGACTCGGCCGGCGAGAACCTTCGATTGTTAATAACAAATCGAAGGTTCGCTTCTACTGGCAACTCATATGACTCAGCAATCAAAACCGGCGGTTAGCAGGCGGTTGACCTTCAAAAATTTCAACCTTAACCGAAGGCCAATAACCTGCTACTTACGGTTAGCCGGTTCCGGTTAACCGCCGTTGACCGGTTTTGACCGGTTTTGGCCGGTTTTCAACCTCCCGGTTGACCGGTTCGGTTTATAAAATGGACACGTCTAGGACGAAGGGAGTACACCCTCCGTCCCACAAAACATTACCCCTTTACTGTTGAGAACGGAAAATAAAGAATAATGTTATTAAAGTAGGTGTTGTGAGGGGGAGAAGAGAGAATGAGTGAAGAGAATAGTAAATTTGAAAAATGTTGTGAGTATGACAAGTGGGTCTCATGAATAAAAAAGTATTAAAAAATTTCCTTTTTAGGAAAGTGAAACGCCCAAAATTGTAAAATGGATAATATTTTATGGGACAGGGGGAGTATGAACTTTTTGAACGAACCTTATACCATCTTCTTCAACAACATTCTTCAACAACAACAGTTTGCTTCAAATTTCAAATTTTGTACTAAAATATTAAAATTGTGCAATTTCAGCACCAAATATCTTTCACCATTTCCAACAACTTGCTTCAAATTTTACACCAAATTAGAATCTTTATAAAATATTCTTATTATTTCATTTAATTAAAATATTTTTCATTAATTATATTTAATATTATTCAAATTACATTATATTAAATAGTATGCTATAAATATTAAATAAAACAATTAATAACTATAAATAAATAAATTTAAAATAAAAATTTATTAGAAGAAACAGTAAAATAGATAATTTTGCTTAAATGAAAAAAAAAAACAAATTTCATAATATAAACAATAAATATTAAATTAAAAATATATACCATCATCTCCGTCTCAAATTAAAAAAATTGATAATTCATTTTGAGACGAAGGAGGTATTAGTAATTAAAAAAAAAATGAAAAAGCTGAAATACCTTCTAGATCCAACCGCTTGGCTGAGAGATGCAAATCAGCCCGAGAGAGAGAGAGCTGATAAAGACGACGCTATTAAAAAAAAAAGGGATGTCGTCCGCAAAACGTGCGCCAAATATAACCCAGGTCAAAATAGAGAAGAAAATAGCGCAGTTGTTGGACAGAAATTTAGCGATAAAATAGCGCAAATAGTAGCCCAAATAGTGATGTTTGGCACACTGTAGTAGATGGTCTTAGATAAGTCAAAACAGAAAATTTTGGAAAAAATCTATTTCTCCATAATAAGTTATAATAATTTCTGTTTTTAAATATATCGACTTGATGTTAAAAAACCTACTCACTATTTTAAGACCTAAACTCACTATTTTAACGCCTAAACTCATTATTTTATTTTCTAGATATTTTAAAGCCCCAACTCAATATTTTAAGGTTTAAACTCAATATTTTTAAAGATGAAAGTGAGCTTTTTATAACTTATGGAAAAACAAATTTTCCCTAAAACATACTCGAATCAAAATATCGAATCAAAATAGAGGAGAAAATAACTTAAGTTATGGTGTGAGATTAAGAGTATTTAACATTACAATCGCAACAAGCAGTTTTTTTCTACAGAATTAAAAGCAAATAAGGGAGGGTGTGCCACGACGAAACATACAAGGGAATGAAAGGCCGCTTTGCAAAAAAAATCTAAAGACCCAATTTGGGTATTCTTGTGCACTACTCCAGTCCAGCATCTATCTGGTGGAGTAATCGATCTTCATCTTTTACCGGTATCTCCACCCTCTTATTAAGACGGAGCTCCTCCACCCGCCACCGCAGGATCGCTTCCAGTTTTCTTATCATCTTGAGCAATTACATGGGTCACCTGCACCTTATCTTTCACGGCTGGTTTCTCATCGTTTCCGGCCGGCGACCGGTAGTCCACAGTGTTCACCTTAATCTCAAGGTCACCATCTTTATTTATCTTTTCAGTTTCCTAAACAAATATTCAAAAGTACAAACAGTTAGTGCAATTAATTATATGACTAGCTGAATTGAGATTGTGGAAATCGGAATTTAATTACATACCTTTGATGTGTTCATGTTTGGGTGAGGGAGGAGGAAATTGTAAATCTGTAATATTTTTGGCAGAAATGTTGTTTTAAATAGAGGGGAGGGGAGGGGCGACGCGTCATAAGATACGGTGGCAGACAGTGATAGCTTGGGGGTTCTAGGTGGACACGTGGTTGGTTATCAAGGTGATGATGCTCTTAAGGACAGTCTCATGTCGACAGTTTTGCTTTTTTTTTTTTTTTAACAACAATATCCAAAATCATGACTAGTCCGTTCAACATCCGACTTACTCCCTCCGATCCGGTCGAAATATTTCAAAATGAGTTTGGCTTAAGAATTAAGGAAAATGAGATAGGAAAGAGAAAAAATTTAAATTTTGTGAGTATGAAAAATTAAATAGAAGAGAGAATGAGTGAGAGGAATAGTTAGGAGAGAGAATGTTGTGAGTGTAAAAGTAAAGTAGGAGAAAGAATGAGTGGGTGGAATAGTAATAAAAACTTTCCTTTTTTGGGTTGAGACATTTTAAATGGGACGCCCAAAATGAAAATTTGAGACATTTGAAGCGGGACGGCGGGAGTATTACAAATCCTTTTTTTTTTTATACAACAACAATACAATTGTTTGTAATCTCAAGTTGAAATTTTTTCTTTTATTGTATAATAAATCTCTCTTCTTCGTTGAGAGTCTCTTGTTTTCTCTTCTCGTGAGAGCCTTTGTTTTTTTTCCTCTGTGAGAGCCTATGTTTGTTTGTTTTGTTGTTTTTATTTTATTGTAATGACGACTTTGAATTTTTTTCACAAATGAAGTGGATGCCAATGTTCCTTCTACACAAGATGGTTCGTGGATTTTGAGATATCTGGCGGGCGTTTTCTCGTCAATCCGAATTCTGTAAATCAAGTTCTCTACACAAAATATTATCAGAGGGGAAATTTCTTAAATGCCGGATTAATGCAGTTTTCAAGTAAAACTTGAAATGAAATTCGAACGTCTCAAAATTTAGATAGAAAATATCTTTTTTTTAGATTAAGAGATAAATCTACTATTGTCATTTGGGCTGAGCCTCCTACCTTTGTGGAGTGTTATCTGATGCTGCAGGAAACGTGCTGTATCAATTTTCGTCCAGCTGTAACTGTAAGACTGATCTCCTAGCTTTGATTGACCTGAACCTCTTTTACATCTAATCTAACAATTATAATTAATTTTTAAGTTATTGAACATACCAAAAGTGTCGAGTTGGGCCAAACCAGTAAAGTCCAATTATAGACAGCCTTGATCCCCACATTCTTAATAAGGCTGGCCCAATCAGGACAAGGCCCAGAGCCCATCTCAAATATCAGTCGACTAAGCCCATGGTCCGACCTACTAGGTCCCGACCTAACTTAGTCCGACCTCGTGATCCGTGTTACAATTCGGGTACGAACCATGCTCTACCCGACAAATGTGTCGACCATATTACAAGTGGCGACCTCGACTAACCTACAAGTAGCGACTTGACACTTGCTAGCTTATTTAGTTGAACCATTCACGTAACCACATCCCTACAAATCGTGACAAGCATTAACACGTTCACATGAATGAATAACCGTTGCTATAATCTCGGAGGACATGTCTCCTCACCAAAAATACATTACTCTTGCCTATAAATACTTCGTCACTACCAACGGTGCAAAGGTAACTGCCATTTTGCTATCGAATTCATTATTCTATACATTTTGAGCTATAAACAACGGTAATCTTACTCACGCCCGAGCGTCTTCGCAGGAGACACTTCCGGCTAGTCGTGGGTTCTGCTGTGTCAAGAAGCCGGGTGATCAATCCCGCCACGTGGAGGAAGATTGATAAGCACATTTCCTCGGGCAAAGATCGCTGGGTTCCATTGCGGAAAGTGCTTTAGACTTGACTTCGAAAACTCCATCAAACCTGCAACAATGGTGACCTTGAAGGACACGTATCCGAGGCTTCACTTGGGCACGATGAAGTGAACAACAACAATAATGCAAACGTTGGAAATGCGGTTGCCTCCTCCTCCCCTCCTCAACGACATCATGCTAGGGCGACACGCTCTAACAGGCGTGGGCGATGGCAGTGGGGATTGCAGATGCAAGGAGAGAAAAGCGTCCTATGGAAGGACAAGGAGCTCCACCTCACCCAAAACGTACAACCGGGCAAAGCTAATGTGGGAAGCGGGCGGAGTCCCTCCACTAATCCACGAGCAAAGAAAGAAATGATGCCGGAGCGAGCCTGCATTCTCAGGCGACTTAATAGCCATGGAGGAGGCAGAGCGGCCGACATACGTTACGAGAGAGTGGCACCCGCTCGGTTTCTAATGGGCAACGGCCAGTGAGTGCTAGGCCAAATGAAGGTGTGGGACGAACGGCGAGGACGAGAATGGTACGTCGAGCTCCCACTATAGTTCATGTGCCGAGTAATGATTTAAGAGCTAGCCTCAATGTAAACGAGAGAGCGGGAGGCTCAATCTCGATTTGAGGACTCGGTTAACGGCCAATAGAAACGTACATGTTTCCCAGGCCCGAACACGAGATCGGGGTCTCAAAGAGACAGAAATGGGCATAGGTCGCCCGTGAGAGGGGAAAGGCGTAGGTCGCCACATGGAGATCACAGCGCAGTCGCCGTCTCGCTGCCGAGAGGCGCAGTCGCCTCAAAGAAGTAATGCATAGATCTCCAATAAGATCGAAAGGACCAATTCTCACAGGACGAAGGAGTAGAGCGGTGACTCCCCCGAAGTGAAGGCCGAGAGGTCCAATCTTGCTCCCCCTCCAGGGAGATGAGGGACCCGTGCCGAGAATGGTTGTTGATGAAAAAGAAATTTGAGCAATGGGAGGAGGAGAAGAAAAAGAGACGGGAAAGGTTGAACGAATTGACTTTGCTCTTCGACCTTTTCCAAAGAAATCAGAGATAGTCGACCTCCTCCTACTTTCAGGTTGCCTCTTACGGAGAAGTACTCTGGGTCGACAAATGCCAGGAGCCACATATCACATCCGGAAGCCACTATGTGTTTTGTCGCCAATAAGGACGACAACATGTGCAAAGCTCTCCTAAGCACACTTACCGGGGCAAATTTAAGGCTTAACTTGGTTCAATGGTTTGGTCGCCGGTAGTATCACCACTGGGCATGCTTGAACAAAATTCTTAGACCGCTTCTCGACCGCGGGAGCTCGGAAGATAACCGTCATTTGATCCGAATAACTTGGTGCAGGGGTAAGAATGAAAGCTCGATGAGCTATTTCACCAAGTTCAAAGAAATGGTTGATAAGATAGAGGAAGACCTCACGAGACGAGAGAGGTAATAAATTGCTTAGAAGTGGTATTTCCTCGAAGACATGAATCTACGAGCTCACGGTCAGAGCAGTCACAACTCGACGGGAGTTGTTTGAAAAGGTGTATAACGTCGCTCTTCTTGAGGAAAGGAAAGAAAAGAAGAATGGTAAGAGCCCCAAGGTTGAAGTCGGCGACGATAAAAAGACTCCAACAAGAATGGGGGGAACAATAAAAATGGAAAGAACAGAACTAGGGCGACAGAGAAGGTGCCTGAAGCTTTCACTCCCCTCACGGTGAGTCGAACGGAGATTTTGAACGCTGTTGAACTGGCTCCTCCAGTCCCAATGAATCCGAGGCAACAAGTTTAGGAGGGACAATGGCGAAATGCTGCGACTACCACAAAGACACCGGTCATCTCATGAGAGGATTGCTTGGGATTAAAGCGTATTATCCGAGAGAATGGTCGACCGGGGAGACTCGAAGCTTATGTAAAGAGACCTCGAGTGGGGAGGTGAGCGGCCGGCGGGTGGACAACAAGGACCTAGGCGGCTGGGCGGAACACAGGGGTCATCACCGAACAAGCGAGCAACACGGCCATCAAGCACTGAATATTCCCGGCTCAATAAGGCCCCAATGCATGTGCCTCCCGGAGAGAAGTAAGAGATGAGGCGATCGGCTTCTACCCCACGAATTGGCAACTAATATGGCGGCTAGGGAGCAAGTTCTGCGTCATCCTGTGTCTCATTGATGGATGTACGACGAGCGGACTCTTAGTCGGACACGGGGGCTGCGAGGATATTTTGTTTTACAAAACTTTCAAGGAGATGGGTCTTAATGATGAGCAATTGGAGAGATATGATGGCGGGTTGGAGGGCTTCACCAACCAGGAGTTGATGCTAAAGGCCGAGATAGTGCTCGACGTCGACCTAGGCCGGCACCCCCTCAGGATTGTCTCGAAGGTACAATTTATCGTAATTGATGTAAATAGTGACTATGCGCCATACTTGGAATTCTGGACAGTCGCTCTTGGAATGGTAGCATCAATTCCTCACCGGCGAGTAAAGTTCCCCACTTTCTTTGGAGTGGGTTGCATACTGAGGCACGGCTCGTGCTTATCTGGATCATGTTACGAGAGAAAGAAAGAAAAGGGAGGCTGGAGATTGAGGCTGGCGATGGTTACTTGAAGGCTGTCTTAGTCGATCACCAAAACTACCCGTCAACAATCACCGACGTGGTAGAGTCGACCTATCGCTCAAATGACGAGGTCATGCTTGAGTCGACACGTCACTCTAACACCACCGAGGTCGATTCGGATGTAGTTATAGTCGATCAGTCGTCATAGGTGACTATGCCTCCGAGATAGACAATAACTCGGGGGCCCCTACCAACAAGGTTGCGAGACGAAGCTTGATGATATGATAGGCGAGGAGGCTCCACACTTGGGAGGCGAGGAAAGACAAAAGGTCGGGGAGATCATAGTGGAGACTCTGATTCGTGAGATGGACCGAGCTAGAAGGCGTGGAGGAGCTAGAGTCGGTAATCACCAACCCTTCTTACCCAGATCAAAAAATTCAAATTGGAAAGCGGTTATCGGGCGAGGAGCGAGCAAAATTATCAAGCTACTCAAAGAAAGCGGTGATGTCTTCGCATGGAGAGTAGAGGACATGAGGGGAATCAAGGAGGAGGTCGCCGTTCATCGGCTCGAAGTCAACCCGACCATTAAGCCTAGACCCCGAAATTGAGAAGCTTTGCTCGCGACAAGGAGGAAGCTATAAAGGCGAGGTACAAAAACTTTTGAGTGCGGGGATAATCAAAGAGGCCACTCATACAACGTGGTTGGCAACGTGGTGCATGGTGAAGAAATCAAATGGCAAATGGCGGATGTGTGTCGACTTCACTACTCTTAATCTAGCTTGCCCAAAGGACAGTTATCCCCTTCCAAGGATCGACAAGCTAGTTGATTCTATTCTTGGTCACTCCACCCTCGGTTTCCTCGGCGCTTACTCGGGCTACCACCGAGATTAAGATGCACGAGGATGATATAGTCAAAACGGCATTTCATTTTGGGGGCATCTATTGCTACAATATGATGCCATTTGGTTTGAAGAATGCAGTGCAACTTATCGAGAGAATGGTGAATAAAGTCTTTGCCTCACAAATTGGTCGAAATATGGAGGCTTACGTTGACGACATGGTCATTAAAACCAAGGCGGGAGTCACGTAGTCGACCCAAGGAAACATTCGCCAATTTACGAGCAAACGACATGAAGCTTCAATCAGCGAGAATGTGTGTTTGGAGTGGCTTGGCAAGTTCTTGGGATTCATGGTATCTCAAAGAGGCATAGAAGCTAATCCGAGAAAAGATAAAGGCTTTAGTCGACATGAAGGCTCCTACCGGTGTCGAAAGAGATGCGGCGACTTAACGGAAGGAGTAGCGGCTCTTGGTCGCTTCATATCTAAATGAGAGAGAGATCTCCCTTCTTCAAAGCGTTGAGGGGACGAAAAGCTTTGAATGGACGACCGAATGTCATTCGTCGTTCAACAATTGAAGGATTATCTTGCTACTCCACCTGCTCGCTTTCAGATGGCCCGATGGTGAGACTTTATTTGTATATCTACATGTAGGAGACAAGTCGATTCTTTGCAGATATTGATTAGAGAGGATGAAGGGCTTCGAAGCACATGTACTATATCGCAAAGCTTTATCGGATGTGGAGGCGGGTATTACAACGGCGAGAAAGTTGCTTATGCTCTAGTCGTAGCTTCAAGAAAGTTACGAGCTTATTTTACTCGTCATCCAATCGTGGTTCTTGCAATGCTCCTTTAAGAAAAATCTACTGGCCGGAGAGTTCGGGTCGACTACTCAATTGGTCAATTGCCTCACTTGAATTTGACATTGAGTATCGACCTCGAAAGGCGTTGAAAGCTCAAGCTCTGGCCGACTTCTTGGTCGAGCTTACGTTCACAAGGAAGATGACGAGCAATGCGAGCCCAAAAGAAAAGGGCAAAGGGAAAGAGCCAGAGTCACAAGTCGCCATCACTCTACCCGTCGATTGTTGGAAGGTCTATTCGGACGGGTCAGCAACCAAAAATGTCGGTGGAGCTGGAATTGTCTTGGTCGAGCTGTACGGGACTGTTTACGAGGAATCGCTAAGGTTCAAATTTGACGCTTCCAACAACCAAGCTGAATATGAAGCCTTGATTGCGGCTATCGAGTATGCCAAGTGCTTCGGAGCAACTAAGATCATGGCCTACCGTGACTCACAATTGATAGTCAACCGGGTCGTAGGCGAGTACGAAGTGCTCGGTTCTACTCTCATCAAATACTTTGCGACCTGGTGAAGGAACTAATAAAGGACTTAGAATTGCAGGGAGATTGAAAGGATTGGAAGAGAAGATAACGAGTGGTGATCTCCTTTCGAAACTTGCTACTTCGCATGAGCCACATGACGAGCCCATCTCCTTCCTCGAAAATCCAAATTCTTATGAGAGGTAAAAATTCAAGCAGATAGATGATCCCTCAAGAAATTGGACTCGTGAGAGGTGTTGGATCGAGGAAATGAAAGCATATTTAGAGAATGGAGAGCGCCGGATGACGAAAGAAGGCTCGAGCTATCAAAAAGAAAGCTCAGAGGTATGTGATTCGAGGAGGCGAGCTATTCGAAGATCCTACGCTCGACCATTGCTAAAGTGTGTCCATCCTCGAGAGGTCGCCCTACTAATACACGAAGTGCATAGTGGAATTTGTGGTGGGACAGGGGCCGAGGACTCTAGCCGACAAATTAATCACTTTGGGATACTGCTTGCGCACATGAGCCGATACTCATAATTTTGTTCAACGGTGCGTCAATGCCAAAGGTTTGCCAACTTACCTCGTATGCCTACTGAAGCGAGACTCCGGTAATTGAAGCTGGCCGTTCAGCGTGTGGGGTGTCGACTGATTGGACCCTTCCCTCCCGCCCGAGGAAATTGCAAATATGTGATCGTTGCTATAGATTACTTCACTAAATGGGTTGAGGCTAAACCATTAGCTCGTATCACGGAGGAAAATGCTATCACTTTCATTCATGATTTCATTTGGTGTCGATTTGATTTTCCTCGAGCCGTAGTATCGACAACGGATTGCAATTCTCCCGAGCTTTCGAAGCGAGATGAGCAGTGGGAATCAAGCATTGGCAATCTTCGTCGCCTACCACTCAAGGAAATGGGCAAGGCTGAAGCGGCGAATAAACTTGTCCCTATCGCACTCAAGACGGGACTCGTAGGTCGCGGCAACAAGCGGTTGGACGAACTCCCACTTGCTCTTTGGGCGGTTCGCACAACCAGCTCGAGGCTACGGGAAACCCCTTTCGCTCTCACATATGGATCGAAGGCCGCGGCACTCTTGAGCTCGAGATTCCCATTGCTAGAGTGACTTTCTTCAATCGGGAGCAAAATGATAACAGCAGATTGATCGACCTGGATTTAATCGACGAGAAGCGGCTTGACCTACCTCCGAATGGTCAATTCGACGGCAGAACTAAAAGTTACCACGACAAGAAGGTCGAGGCAAGGTCGTTCCAAGTTGGAGATTATGTGTTGAGAAAAATTGAAGCAACGGGTAGAAGGACCCGGCAGAATAAGCTATCTCCTGGCAGGAAGGTCCTTATGTGGTTACTCGAGTCGTCGAGAAGGGACCTACATGATAGCTCATCCTGGAGGGGACGAATTGAAACATCCTTGGCATGCTACTCACCTCATCAAATACTACTTCTAGTTTTCGGTTTCAAAGTTCGAGCTTGTATTAAGTTCTAGTTTTGAGTTGATGTAAGCATATTCCCGATTCAATAAAAGCTCGGTTTATTCGATCAAACATAGTGTTACCCAATCCCAGCAAGCTCGACTCATAGTCGGCTTCGTCCTAACAAGCTCGATTCTTAATCGGCTTTGTTCATTTAACAAGTCCGACTCTTGATCGACTTCGTTTTTAACAAACTCGACTGCTTAGTCAGTTTGATGCCTTAGCTCGATTCTTAATCAGCTTTGTTCATTTAACAAGTCCGACTCTTAGTCGACTTCGTTTTAACAAACTCGACTCTTAGTCAGTTTGATCTGCTTAGCTCGATTCTTAATCAGCTTTGTTCATTTAACAAGTCCGACTCTTAGTCGACTTCGTTCTAACCAGTGTTCTCCTCCCTCAGCATGGTTACTTCCGCGTTGGCCACACCCAAGTGGAACTGAGATTCATCCCTCTCCTTCACGGTGTCATTGTGAACCAGCTTCAGGGCATCATACTCTGAGTTGGCATCGACCCGGCTCCTCTCTTATCTTAGTCACCTCACGGCATTTGCGAGTATATTGGATCTTGGCCAATTTCTCTTGTTCCCGAGCAGCCTTCCAACTACTTTTAGCTTGCTCGTTGATAGTAAGAGGCGCACAAAAACAAAAATACGGTTTCGATTTACAAGAAGATTGGAAGCGAGAGAATCATAAACAAACGAAAGCGTAAGGGATACCTCGCTATGAATAAGACCCAGATCGTTGAATATATTCCTCGGGGAGTGAATCCTCATCCGTTAGTTGTGCTTGCAAGTTGGGATCCACTCGCCTCGCCTACTACTGCCCAAATTCTAGCCCTGGACGGTGCGACTTATACAATCTATGGGGGCGAGGGAGGAACCTCACTCAACTTTGCATACCTCGATTGGATAAATTCCCGTTTAGAGGGAGTAGGAGGAGAAGGGTGAGTAAAGCTCGAAGATTTTTGCGACTTTCCACCTCGAGTTCTTGGTCGTCGTTCGCCCTCTTCCTTGACCTGGTTTTTGGTGGCATGGTGGTTTCGTCCTCTAAATCGATGAGGTCGACATCGACATTCTCGGGAGAACATCCTCTATTGATCCTCGCGCGGACTCGGGACCCGGTGGTTTTATCGGATGAGACATCAACCTCGGGAGGGTCCACCTCATTTGTTTGGTCTTTGGGAGGATCGGACTTTGCAAGATCTTCGATCTCCATTTCTTCTAGAGGAATCATCCCAATCCCTTCTTTGGGTAACGGTTCGTTTCTCTTCACGGCTTCTTTCTCTCTCTCGGCTCGAGCATTGGTCGGCTCCGTGACCTTTAGCGGTTTTCCTTCGTTGGTTTGGTGCTCGCAATGAACCATATTTGCTTCTTTGTTCGGGGTCAAAGCTGCGAAAAATCCAAAAGTGAGAATGCTAGATCAAAGTTCTATGTATAAACAAAAAGTTTTGCATACGAGCAGAGTTGTCTACGAACTAACAAGCTTATATGTTCAAAATAAAGTTCTATGTACGAGTTAAAAATTCTACATACGGCAATACACTGCGAACAAGAAGTCCTACTATCCTGACACGGGTTAAAATCCTACGAGCTAATGGCCTATCTACTTGACCCTAGAAAGACAATGAATGCATACTTACCACCAAAGTGATCACCATTTTCCTTACGGTAGTTGAGAGTCTTGCTACACAAACTACACTTATCCGAAAATTTTCCGTAGGCGTGGGTCACCCAATTGGGGTACATGGGATTCCTCACAATCAATGCCCAAGGAGCTACCTCTCGTCTCCCAGCAAGCGTCCACCGTGAATAAAATTATTTTTGTTTGCACCCAAGGAGGCTCCCTAATCGGCCCTTCGGCGACAATCATGCGTAGTCTATCGGAAAGAGCCTTGCACCAGTCGGGGCCCGGTAATCCTCCTCTTTCGGTTCGGCGGACTCTTCATTGGGAGAGGAAATTCCCAGCCAAGTCGACTTTCGGCGAGGATCATGTGAGAATTCCAAATTTGTCACCTTGTCGGGAGATTAATGAACGGCTTGGGGGCCTTAGACTTAGCGGGAGTACTATAACCCTTGGTCCTCTTATCAAAAGCCACCTGAAGAACTCCTGAACACCTTCATACATGGTTCGTACCACAGAAGCGGCAAACCATGGCAAAGCAAACTAATACCCGACAAGAATTGGCTCAGATCTGCATTGGGACGGTGTTAAATACGCTCCTCCAAAAATTCGCAAATAAAAGGATCTAATGGAAGTCTCAATCACGCTTCGAATTGGCCGTAAAAAGAAGGCCTTTAGTGGAATCCCAAGCCCGATGTTGCCGGCTTTGTGTTTTCTTCTCCTTGGGGTTGGCATGAGTGATTTGGTAATTCTCTCTATCCACCTCAAAGAAATTGTAGAGCGGCTCTACCACTGGACTCGGCTCCTTTATTTCCAAGCTCTGGTTTAGGGGCCTCGTATCCCCTTTCATTGCGACACAGGCAGTCTTTGAGCGAAACGCATCCACAATCCGACGGAGGAGGAGCTCGGCGACGCCTTTGGCCGACATATCCGAGGAAGAAGAAACGGGGAATCGGTCCTACACCCTGAGACTCCCGCTGACTATCTAAGAGCGACCTAGATTCCACAGGAAGCCTTTGCTATTCCTAACAAAACAAGGTTTTGGGATCCCCTAATATAGTGCGTCACCAAGTGGTCTAACAGTTCATGGAGCAGATGGAAACCTATTATTCTAGGATCATCAACAAGCAAATCATCTAGTTCATCACCTACAGGAAGTTCGAAGCCCATTGAAGCGCAAACCCCACCTAGTCGAATGGTGGAACATTCATCAAGGTATCTCCTTCCACTTTCCGCCTAGACATTTGTATACCTACGATTGGCGGAGCGAATGGCCATACCCAAGCCCGGGTTCACTACTAAAAGTTCTAGCAATGGTGGAATCAAAAAGAGCAACAAAAAATTGAAGCCCTAAAGAAGACAAGAGGGGTACCTTGATCGGGCGTGAAAGACGAAATTGTTGAGGAAGACCGAAGTTCCGATAAATCCTATCGCTATTCCGATAAATCCGCCTACAAAGATACGAATGCAAAGTTCTAAATGGGAGAGGATTGGGTTTTATATCTTACTAATTTGAAAAGGAGAAGGAGATTCAAAAATCATTGTTCCAATTAAATGAGGGAAACGGTTCCCAGGCGGTTTCCCAGCGTCGAAATAATAATCATTGCGGAATACGCGGCTCCTTCATCTCCAGGCCGTTCATCCTCAGCGTCTTGGATTGTGCCGCGTCATCTTAATCGACTCGGCCTCGAACGAGTATCGACTGCGAGTAACAACAAATTTCCAAGCAAGATTTCCTTAACTTCCCGGTCCGACAAAGTCAACTCGAAAGTTGGGGGCAGCTGAGCATACCAAAGTGTCGAGTTGGGCCCAAACCCGGTAAAGTCCAATTATGACGGCCTTGATCCCCACATTCTTAATAAAATTTGTGCCCAATCGGGGACAAGGCCGAGCCCACGTCTCGAATATCGGTCGACTAAGCCCGTGGTCCGAGCCTACTAGGTCCCGAGCTAACTTAGTCAGACCTCGTGATCCGTATTACTGATTCGGGTACGAACCATTACTGCAGACGGTCGGAGTGCGACCTATATTACAGTGGCGACCTCGACCCTAACCTACAAGTAGCGACTTGACTTCTTTGGCTTATTTAGTTGAACCATTCACGTAACCACATCCCTACAAATCGGGGACGATTACTAACACGTTCGCATGGGCGAATAACCGTTGCTATAATCTCGGAGGACATGTCTCCTCACCAAAAATACATTACTCTTGCCTATAAATACTTCTTCGTCACTACCAACGGTGCAAAGGTAGCTTGCCATTTTGCTATCGAAATTCATTATTCTATACATTTTGAGCTATAAACAACGGTAATCTTACTCTCGCCGAGCGTCTTCGCCGGAGACACTTAGGCTAGTCGTGGGTTTGTTTGAGTCGAAGCCGGGTGATCAATCCTGCCACGTGGAGGAAGATTGATAAGCACATTTCCTGCAGCATCAGTTATACTCCTCGAGTCCCACGTTAGTTGAGACTTCTTTCCCTTTTGGGTAGTCCACGTTAGTTGAGACCGCCCAAAATGGCAAAATTTTAATATTTTATATTCACTAGCCTTCACCCACTCATTCTCTCTCTTCATTTTCCACCATACAATTTATTCAACCAACCTACTATTAACTCCACTCATTCTCTCTCTTCATTTTCTACCACACATTTTCATTATCTTATTCATTTTCCTTAATTGATGTGCCCAAAAAGTTAGTCTCAACTAACGTGGGACGGAGGGAGTATTTTATACAGGTTTTCATTTGATCACCTGATATATATACATACACATATATATATATATATATATTCCCTCCGTCCCATCAAAACTGAGACCAAATTTCTGGGCACGCGGATTAAGGAAAAGTAAGAGAGAGAAAAAGTGAAAAAAATGTTGTGAGTATGAAGAATTAAATAGGAGAGAGAATGAGTGAGAGGAATAGTTAGGAGAGAGAATGTTGTGAGTGTAAAAGTGAAATAGGAGAGAGAATGAGTGGGATAAATAGTGAAGATTCCTTTGCCATTTTGAGCAGCAGTTTGGCTGAGACGGACCAAAAAGGAAATAAGTATCAGTTTTGGTGGGACGGAGGGAGTATATATATATATATATCGGTGTTCTAAAAGACCCCGCCTTTAAGGGCGCTTAGGCCCCGCCTGGCGCTGGCCCCTCTCCAATGCCTAGTTCTAAGCCCCGCCAGGTCCCGACTAATCCCGACCAATCCCACTAGTCCCCGCCTGCGCTAGGCCTGCCCGCCGCCGCTATATATACTCCTCCGTCACGTGAATACAAACTTATTTCCTTTTGGGTCCGTCCCACGTGAATACAAGAATCGGTCCAAAATGGAAATAAATTTATTATTTTATATTCACTTACTCACCCACTCATTCTCTCTCTTCATTTCCTACCACACAATTTATTCAACCAACTCCACTCATTCTCTCTCTTCATTTTCTACCACACATTTTCATTATCTTAATAATATTTCTTAATTATTGTGCCCGAAAAAATGGTTTGTAATAAGGTGGGACGGAGGGAGTATATATATATATACTCCCTCCGTCCCACCCAGCTTAAGAAAAAATGAAATGGCATGGGAATTAAGAAATATTATTATAGTATTAGGAGAGAGAATGAGTGGAAGAAGTGTTGTGAGTGTGAAAAATTAAATATGAGAGAGAATGAGTGGGATGAATAGTTAGGAAAGAGAATGTTGTGAGTGTAAAAGTAAAGTAGGAGAGAGAATGAGTGGGGTAGAAAGAGTATAAAAATAATAAAAACTTTCTATTTTTGGAATTCTTAAGATCGGCGGGGCCCAAAATGGAAAGTTTTCTTAAGATCGGTGGGACGGAGGGGAGGGAGTATATATATATATATATATATATATATATATATATATATATATATATATATATATATATATATATATATAATTTACTATTCTCCACTTATTCTTCTCTATTTTATTTTTATTCACTGGCACTTTCAATATAATAATTCCTACTTAATTCCTGTGAAAAAACTAAAAGTCTATAAAAGGGTAGGAATTATTATATTGAAAGTGTTGTGAGTGTGAAAATAAAATAGGAGAGAGAATAAGTGGAGAGAACAGTAAATTATAATGGTGATGTGAGTATTAAAATAATGTAGGAGAGAGAATGAGTGAATGGAATAGTAAAGATTCCTTTCCATTTTAGAAAAGTTATACTCCCTCCGTCCCGGTAGAAGCGTCGCCATTTTAGAGGTGGCACGCAAATTAAGGAAAAGTGTGGAAAGAAAAAATATTGTGAGTGTAATTTGAAAATAGGAGAGAGAATTAGTGGAGGAAATAATGAATTTAAAAAGTGTTGTGAGTGTAGAGGAGAGAGAATTAGTGGAGGGAATAGTGGATGGGTAATAGAATATTAATAAAATATTTCCTTTTTAGGAAAGGGTGACGCTTTAAACGGGACACCCTTTTGGGTAAAAAGTGACGCTTCGGGTGGGACAGAGGGAGTATATTATTGTGGGACGCCCAAAAAGGAAAGTTTATATACTCCTCAGTCCCATAAAACATTACCCCTTTTACTATTTTGGGCGTCCCACTTTAAAGTCCCACTTTCCTAAAAAGAAAAAAAATTTTACTATTCTCTCCACTCATTCTCTCTCCTCCCACTCACAACACTTTTCAAATTTACTATTCTCTCCACTCATTCTCTCTCCTCCCACTCACAACACATACTTTAATAACATTATTTCTTATTTTCCGTTCTCAATAGTAAAGGGGTAAAGTTCTTCGGGACGGAGGGAGTATTATCATGGGAGGAGGGAGTATATTGTAAAAACTCAATTGTAAGTTTGTATTGAAAAATAATAGTAAGACCAAATTACATAAATTTAAAATAATAACATCTGAACTAAAAGTTATAATCAAAACCACAAAGTTATTTTGTAAAAAGCAGTACAACAAAACAAGCCCTGTAAAGTTATAATAAGGAATTATGTACAACAACAATATAAAGAAATAATCATATAACGTCCCAAAAATTGCAGAAAAAAATATTAAATAAATGTATGAAAGTCATAAAACTCTTGCAAAAGAGAGGATTATATTATTTATAACAAAATATAAAATTTAATAAGGATATGATGGCCAAAAAAAATTACTTCACAAAAGATTATATACTTTCCAGTGTCATATATAAAGATGAAAGAAAAGTCTCGTATCCAAATTGATGCTAAGCCAAATGGTTGCACATAACTGAAAAGAGAGGATACTCTGGTTGACTTTTCGTTTGTCTCCTGCACATGTAAATCAACCTGAACTAGGCTGGGGGCGTCTCCGACGTTACCCATCCGATGTGAGAGTAAGTATACTTTCAAGTCAAACAAGGGAACATAAACATGAACTGGTATGGAATCTGCAAAAAATATACTAGAAAACTTACTAAATGCCATTTTTTAGGGAGCTTATATATTCCCACAACATCATGTGCAAGTCACATGTCAAGGACACGTGTCGATCATCCATAAGGTGGGCAAAATGTACCCATCAGCAAGTGACACCATCAACTTTATCTCTGACATACTTTTCATCATTTGATGGATACTGTGGGCCCCATTTATAACGACATTAACGACTTCTGAATTGTAGCTTCTGATCTAAAGGTTGCCTATGATGACAACCATCACATGGCGACAACCCTTGTTGGTCGCTGATAGATACATAAAAGGCGAGTTATCGGCCTTTGAACTTATATCGTCTCCGTAGAGTGACGGGCTTTAACGGGCTTCTCGCCGGCAAATTCTTGCCAATACACATAAGAAAGTTGCCGATTACCTTTAGCTACCCTTGGGCCCACTATCATGAGCCCTGATCCATAATTTCCGAATTGGGCATCATATTAGCAGGTTTGACCCAATGTTCATTTTTCATGATCACATCACAAATTAGAGTGGTTAAACAATTGAATTTTCTAAATTATACCACTAAAATGTAAGAAAGGTCATTTGCTACACATCAATGTCTATAACCACACATAAGCATAAAGTTAGGCTAGTACGTGAGAAACGTGTTGAATCAATTGTCACACAAATTGACCTACTAATTTAGCCAATTAATTTATAAGTGAAACCCTGAATTGAAAACCCAATAATAAATTTCAATTTCAAAATATTTATTATAATATCTAAAGTTATAAATTAATTTAAAATTTAATATTCTTAAAAAGAATAGCCAAGGCAAAATAATGGAACCGCATAGTACATTAATTACAATGAATCTACCTGGGAGGCTTAGAGAAAAAATTGGAAAAAAATTGGGTGAACCTGGCGGGAGCTTTATTAACCAGAGGGGTCGGCAGGGTCTGAAGGAAGGCATCGGCCAGCAACTCCCCAAGTCGGACCTGAGCCTGGGTTGTAAGGTGCAAACCATCAGGTTCAAGTGGGGCACCCTTGGCATCAATGCATCTCACATTTGGAAGGTCCATTTCTAATTGAGCTTCTCTAACCTTCTCTATGTATGGTCCAGGTCCAGCTCCAGATGCTAGTGCCACCTGCACCCATTTCCAATTTTCATCATTCCACTTTCAAATAATTAAATCTAGAAAGTTACAATAGTCGGAGCTTTAGGTCTATTAAATTAGTTTATTAACGGTGCAAATTATCTTTTCACTTTTATCCTCCTAACACTGACATTTAGGCTCTTTAGGGAATTTTTTTTCAAAAAACATTTTTTCATTTTTCAGTATTTGATAAGCCAGAAAAAATAAAATTAACGAAAAACATTATCCGGTCAATGAAAAATAGGTTTTTTTTCGAAGGAAAATATTTTTCGAATTTCTTATACTCAAAATATTTTCTGTAAATTGCTTATTAACACCCTGATACCACCCACCTTTATTTCTAACCACTACTGAAGCACCTAACCACACCCCCAAACCCCATCACCACCCTCACTCCCCAGTCCCCCCCCACACCCCGTCAATAAAAATAAATAAAAAAATTTACTAATTAAAATTATTTTTTAAAATCTCCCAAACCACCCCTCCTCCTCGGCCACAAAAAAAATCTCATATTAAAAATATTTTTGAACAAGTTAAATGTGGGATAGGGAATAGTAGTTAATAATTGATTTTTTTGTAAATATGTTAATTTTATAAGGGTATAATGAATATTTTTTTTGTAAATATATTAAATTATAAGGATATAAATATATTTAAAACTTGTCATTTATGGAAGAAAACCTTGAAGTGGGAAGGATCAAAAGAGAAAGTAGTAGCCTTGAATGAAGTGTGACGGAGGGAGTAGTAAAAGTTCACGAGTTGAAATGTTATTAAATTTGATACCATCTTTTCGAAACGAAAGATTATATTGTTTATATCATATTTAAATTTAACTATTTTTTTTTATTATTTAAAAAAGCGGCACTAATTATTTTGACACAGAAAAAACAGAAAAAAAGCTTGATACATCTATTTTATAAATGGGAACTCTCCTTGCTACAGTACAATGAACAGTTTCATCTGTTAAATTTCCCATTTTGCTCTCACTAAGTTGTTCTTTTTCATTTTGCCCTTAAAAAAAAATTAAATTAAAAAAATTATTTTATTTTTAATTAAAAAAAAACATGTCCTTAAATACGGGCTTTTACTAGTTATTAATATGGAGAGTAATGAGTAAATTTTTTAAAATAAAATAAATGTAATTTGAGTGAATGTTACCTGAATTATAGGAATCTGAGGAGGGAGTACATCAGCACGCAAGTGGACAAAAAACCGCTCCAATCTTCTTTTGTACATCTCCGCATCCTGCCGGCTCTCCGTATCACTCTCACCTTGATACCACAACATTCCGGCAATAGCGCCACCACCCAGCACCGCCGCCTCCGCCCTCCTCACCAACTCCCCATAAAGATAACCACCCCGAGCCCACTCACTAATATTAGTCCCACCAATAGCACAAGGAACTAACCCCACCACCCCAATACTGGAATCCTTCTCCATCAACGAATGAGCAAACGCCATTCCAGGCCCAATCCCACAAGTTTTAGTCACGTCAATATCTCGATGGAGCGGCTCGATTGCTTCGACCCATCTGAGCCCTGCATCGAGCCGGAGGATCGATGGATTGGGCCCACTTTCGAGCGGGACGAATCCATCCCAGGTTTCGTTGATCACGCCACCTCGGCCGGACATGTTGCTTTGACCGGCCAGTATAAAAATTGATTTTCCGGCATCTGACAATTGGATTACCAAACAAGAGTAAGCTAGAAGAAAACATAGAGGAAAGGCAAGCATTCTTTAGAATGGATCTTGCCTTCCTTGGTGTCTTCCCAGCTTGATTGGGTGTGAAAATGATTTGGACCATTTTTAAAGTAATCTAATTGTTCCTCGTCCGGATGTCGGCAATTGAGTTTTTATATTTTTTCTTAGATTTCGAATTTTATTTGGTATAGAATATTAGTGCCAATTGCAATAATACGAACATGATCATCGGATTTGTTTTATTAAAGTTGTAGTTTTTTTTTTTTTTTTTTTTATTAAGGTTGTAGTTGAAGCATTGGCATTAGTTTATGGTCGTATTATCTTTGATTAGTTCTATTTAACGTTAGTTACGAACTGCTTTACATTGATACAGACGAAGTCAATCAGGGGAGGACACAAGGTCACAGGCACCCAAAAGAATTTTTTTTTTTTTTTTTTTTGCAAAACGACGTCGTTTTGACCTGTTTTAAAGTTTTAAAGAACAAGCAACATCAAATGTTTCGCGCCTAGTGAAGACTATTATATTTATGTATGTAAAGTGGTGCCTAGTGAAGTCTATTACTTATGTATGTAAACATTTTTAATTTTAGTTTCGCGCCAATTTTTTTTTTTTTTAGTAAAAAACAGGCAACACCAAATATTTGGTGTAGATCCGCCACTGCAGGACCATCCAAAGGGGTGGCTGTGAACCCTAAAATCAATGTTGACATGAAAAAATAAAAATAAAAATAAAAAATATTACTAAGTGCACTCTTACTTACCAGCTCAGCACACCCTTTTGGAAAAAAAAAAAAAGAATCGATGTAGGTATTTAATGTAAAAAATAATTATTTTTTTTTAAATTTTAGGTTAATGTAATTTGTGAACCCTATATTTTAACCTAGGTCCCTGAAGTCAACTTTGTTTCTAGTGGTACAATTAACATTGATGATATGTTGAAAAATTTCATATGGATAATGAGGGGAATTCTTGAAAATTTGTAGATGCAATAGAAGAGTGTGTGCAAGAGAAGTTGTGGCTGGAGAGTGATTGTGTACAATTAGAGAGTATGCTAAGTGACGGTGAAAATTCTAAGGATAATAAAGACGTTTATGCTATGACTAATAATATTAAGGCCGATCAACACTTTTGGAGTGACGGACCGTGTCACCCTTTAGACCGCTCCTACAAGAAGTCGGTGTCACAATTAAAGTCTTTCTTCCCTCTAAAATCTAAAACAATTGATTCATGTGATCAACTAGAAAAGTGTTATTTTCTTGATAGATCTGATACGTTATTTGCTAATTTTTTTATCAAGATAACATCTCTAATGATTCTGTTGAGAATGAAGTGCTTGAAGCTTGTGAGGTGAAAGCACCAACTGAGTTGGGGGAAAGGCCCCCAAAAAGAAAAAGAATAAAAAGGCTAAGCAAACACCCTCAAAGATTTCTTAGGCACCACTGAATCTAGTAAATTATGAAACTTATGTTTGAAAAGTTGTGGGCGTATGTGCTCGCGAAAGCACGAGGTGGATCAATGGAAGAAAAGCTATGAACAAAGACAAGATGGCCACCTCCAACCCACCACCATTATACACACCCAAATAATTATTTGGCAAATTAATGTTTTATGGGTTATATTTAAATAGGTTGTAGATTATTAAAATTACATTAAGATACTAAACTATACACACACAAAAAAGATAATAAATTATTCATACAAAATAAATTAAAGACAAAACATATTTTGTGTTTAGATTTTAATCATAATCCACACCAAATAAATTCAAGAATTTTACTCAATATTAATTAATTGGAGATCGCCATCTTTCTCAACATAAAAATTCTCACCAACGTGTATACAAGCGTACAATTTTTTTTTTTTTTTTTTGCACATGGAGATTTGGCCTGCTGGCTAGAACTCATGACTTTCAACCTGGAGGTCATGAATTCAATTTTCCAAAATTTAGAGGGAAGGCTTTCTCTCCCTAGAATTTATCTCCTAGGCGCTTCTGTGCGTACATGTGCGTGTGTAGTGAAAAAAAAAAAAGCGTACAATTTTTACTCGACAATACTACCATTTGGGCTATCAAACTATATGCCACAATATTCATGTAGGCAACCAAATTTTTAAAGGGCAAATGACACCTTAGAACCTGAACTCGAGGGGGGTCTTACATACGGGCCCGACTTTTTTTGTTTTTGCCACATTGGTGCTCAATATGTTAAATTTTCACTAGTTAAGGACTCTTTGATCAAATTCGTTAAAAAAGTCTGTTAAGTTACATTTGTCTTGCACGTAATTAACATAATTTGTTAGTTTGAAGCTGATTTTCTTTTAAGGGGTTTAATGAAAATTCCAAAATTAAAAGGGCAGAAAGTTAAATTATTTCTTTTAAATAAAATAATACTATAAATTAAAATAATTATTATCTAAATTAAAAAAAAAACTACAAAAAGTGAATATAATTAAAACATACTTCCTCCGTCCCACTCGAAACTTCACCTTTTATCCAAATAGGTGTCCCGCTAGAAGCTTCACCTTTCCTAAAATGATAATAAATGTAAGCCCCATTTGTCAACTCCACTCACTTTTTCCTCTCAAATTACTTAAATTATGGGGCTCACTTGTCTATTCACTAACTTTTTCCCCTCACATATTTAAATTGTAAGCCCCACTTATCATATCTACTCAATACTTCTTGAGTCTCACAGGACCCATTTTCACTCATCATTTTTCTTAATTAATTTGCTTGCTTCACCACCGGCGGGACGGAGGGAGTATTTTGGAAACATTATTCGACTCCAAATTCAACGCACTTGGCACCCAGGTCCCAAATGTCGCAAATGACATTCTTCAAAAATCTCATGAAATTAGAAAATTTCTGTTGATTTTTTTCATTGAGGTTGTTGATGGTTGGGGCTGTGGCCTGTGACCTCGGCGAGGTGCGGTGGTGATAAGACTGGGACGAATTACAACAGCAGTAAGCTTAGGTCAAGACATATTCGTGATGAATTTCTACGCCATTGGTCAATGATCATGTTCATTTCTCAGGCTAATAAGTTCCGGCAAAAGTTTCACTTTACTTAGCAACTGCTGTTTGTGATTGTACATAATATGTCATGCACACTAGCTGTTTGTTAAAATGCGCAGTAAGGAAGCGTCTGCACTGCAGTCTGCTAAACGCATCTTCAACGTGCTACAAAACATACTCAAGGTTAGTGCAAATTCAGCGTCACTGACCACATGTCTCTTTCTGATTTTTACTTGCCACACAAATGCTCTTTGCTTAGTTTGGTTTGGCATATTCAAAGTCTTTCTTCAATGTCCTCAATAGACAAATTAGTATGTGACGCACGGAAGTGATAGATTCGTGATTAGCGCACTAATCACAAGAAGAGTTCTCAAGCGAAGAACCCTGAAACACAATAAACTGGAATCCACCAGAAATTAACTGGAATCCATCAGAAAATAGAAAATAAATAGAAAACTCTTCAAATTATCATTCAAAAAACTAATTTTCGGATTACACCACTAGGCCTATTTTATAGTGCCCATAAAACTTGAAAAACAATCCTAAACCTTCTAGAATTACCCCTAACCTATATGGTAACTAAATAGGATTCAAAAACTAGTAAATCTCCTCAAAATCTACTCTAAAATCATCTCTAATCAACCTATTAAAATTAATGACGAAAATAAGAAATAAAATATAAACTAAAACAAATTAAGTCCTAAGATAGTATTTAAAATACAAAAATCTATAGTATAAATGAGGGATTGTCCTTACTACAGTTGTTTGAACAGTAGCAAGTGCCGAAATTCCCATTTTTCCCTCATACATTTGTCCCTTTCCCATTTTGCCCTTAATTTTTTTTTTTAAATTAAGAAAAAAAAAGTGCCCTCGGACACGAGCTTAATTAAAAAAATAAAAATAAAAAAATAAGGTGTCCTCGAGACACGGGCTTATTCTAGTAATTGATATATTTGACTTCGTCAAATATTCTTCCTTAGTGCGAGATTCCTTCCTCGGTTCCTCTACATCGTCACCCATTCTTCAAAAGAACTCGACCCCGAGTTCTCATCCGATGTTTGGCAAGTTCCGCCCCAGAAGAACAAATATTTTGAATAAATCAATGCTCTTCTCGACCTCAGAAAAAAAATTAATACTTTTCCGTCCCAATGAAACAAATATTTAGAATAAATTTGTTCCCTAAGCCCGAACCAACGTAATTTGTGTTCTTCCAAAAATAAAAATATACTAGCAATGTCAGCACTCATCCGTCGATCGTCCTTCTCAACCTCCCATGATCAACAATAAAAATTTCATCGTATTTAAATTCTTCCGTCTCATTAATAACACCCGCAACATAATCAAAAATTGATGGTGTAGAACAAGTAATACCACCCACATCTTCATTCATGGGCTCAACTAGGGCATGATCATGAACCATAATATTTGCAGGAACAACAGGTCCATTTTCATACATTGTAAGAGCATCCCCTTTCAAATTATTTAGTCCATTAATTGATTGAATTTCCTCTACCTGGTTTCGAGAATGTCGTGCACGGTCCTCAGCACTTCTACCACTTTTGTCGGTCTGATTAGCTGCTACTGGCGAGTGATACCCTCTTAAACACGGGGTTGAGGGTGGGGAGCAAATGGCTGAAGTATTTCTGGGGAAGAGTTCCATCTCCTTTACGAAAGACTTCGTCTTTTGTCACGTAAATCTTTCTCCTTAATGCCCAAGTTCTTCTCTTGTCAACAAGTTCTTCCTTGACCTGCACAAATAACCTCCTCTCCACTTGAAATCTTTGTTTAAAGTGTTTGGATCTGAAGTTGATTTGGCTCCATCTATACGCTAATTGCGGCAGATTTTTTGCCTCCGATCTCGGAATAACTACTTCTCCATTTATGGCCGTCTTCTTCGATAGATCATCCCGATTTTCCGCCCTTACAGGGCGACGAACCGGTTCGGCCTCCTGTCTCTTTCGCCCTACGATTTCGATTCGCGCGAACGTTGTGACCTTGTTGACGGCCACATGGCGCAGCAATATGTGTTGTCAGCGCGGCAATAGCGGTGGTTAAGCCATCGATATACTGCCTTTGTTGCTCGATCCCCATGAATCGGCGATGAAAGACGGGATAAAGTACGCTCGATACCAACCGGCGCAAAGACGGAAGCGATAGATTCGTGATTAGCGCGCTAATCACAAGAGTTCTCAAGCGAAGAACCACTAAAACACAATAAAGCTGGAATACACCGAGAAAATAAAGAGAAAACTCTTCAAATTATCATTCAAAAAACTAATTTTCGAATTACACCACTAGGCCTATTTTATAGTGTCCATAAAACTTGAAAAACAATCCTAAACCTTCTAGAATTACCCCTAGCCTATATGGTAACTAAATAGGATTCAAAAACTAGTAAATCTCCTCAAAAGCTACTCTAAAATCATCTCTAATCAACCTATTAAAATTAATGACAAAAATAAGAAATAAAATATAAACTAAAAACAAATTAAGTCCTAAGATAGTAATTAAAATACAAAAATAATTGATATATTTGACTTCGTCAAATATCCTTCCTTGGTACAGATTCCTTCCTCGGTTCCTCCTACATCAGTATGCCAAGCTATTATTAAGCTAGTGATGTTTTGATGTCACCAAATGAAGTTTACACCGCGGGTTTCACCCAGTAGGTGGAAATGCTTACATCGTTTCTGTATGGTTTAGCAGATTAAAATGGCCCTAGGATGATTTGAATGGCAAACCAAGATCAACCCGTTGATGGAAAAGGGTCAAAGAGTATACTGATGGGACATGGAAATTAAATCTTTAGGGTTGGGATGTAGACAAAGAGCTCTAGCTCAGATTCCTAGAGTCCATGGACTACAATTTAGAGTCCATGGACTATGGGGAACCAACAATATATGTAACTATGCTTCTCCCTAAGGAAGAAGATGTTCTTGTGTTCCTTGATGTGGGAGAAAGGATTCTTCTATAAACTAGTCTTATGAGTGTGAATTAGATTCTGAATATTCCGGGGATGAGCACGAGCTCAATTATGTCTCAATGAGTTATGCCAAATCGCGCTTGCTTGGTGGGAAACATTCTCCAAACTTTGTAGGGACCACAGTAGGTGAAATTAACGTGCCCGAAAATGGTGAGTTTCCATTGATTAAGATTGGTCAAAGAAATCAATTTGAGCTATATTTGGTGAATCTGGGGACGATCTTCTGCAGGCGTACGAGAATTAAGGGAGAAAAACGATCTTGAACTAAATGGTTTGGTTCGCATCGTAATGTGAAGGTCTTGAGATTTTGTGCGTAGCTTTCGTGTAGTGGTTTATGTTTTGGCCATAAAAGGATAAGCTAATGAAGCTATGACGGTTACGTGCTTGCTGCTGGGGTTTAGAAAGCTGCGCTTATTCAAAGGTAAAAGAGGAAGCAGCTACGTTTCACTGAAGAGGTTGCTCAGCAGGTAGTGGTGTTTATAAATATTTTTATCGATTGTAGAGTTCTTTGCTAATAAGAAACTTCAACAAAGCGAACCAAGAGACAAGCAGAGTTTCTTAAGGAGGTAAGCATCATTGTGAGCATTAACTTGCATGAACTTAATAGGAAATGGGATTATTGAGAGTAGAAAGCACGGTGTTAGTGTACGAGTATTGACTACGTGGAAAATGGTTGCTTAACGAGAAAATTTGCTCTCAGATGGGCTTGGATTGGCAAAAGAGTTTGATATTGCTTAGGGTAGTGCAAAGGCTAGCCTCATTTGCCGTGAGGAGTGCTTGGATGGGTTCGACTCGATGTTAAGCAGGAAATATACTCTTGGACAATTTTACCAACCAAATCTAATTTTCGCTTGTTAATTATGATAAACGAGCATTTGCATACGATAGCTTCTCAATGATGAGGGGAAGAAGAGGATACATGGCTCCAGAGCGGGATTTCATTCTCCCCATTACTTTCAAAATTGATGTATATAGCTATGGAATCGTCGTTTTGGAGATGATAACTGGAAGCTCAACAGATGTGAGTTATGTTGGGATGTGGAGTCAAAACCATGAATGAAGGAAAAAATCCGGAGGAGAGACTGTCGGGATGGGCGACCGCCCATGATGGTGGTGGGCGACCGCCCATGCGTACAGAAGGTTGGGCTCGTGGGAAATTTATCTTGGGCGACCGCCCATGGGGCGATGGGCGACCGCCCACGTGACGGAGTGGATATTTCTACAGCAGATTTGTTTCCTATCTTGACCAGATCTCTTCTTGCTTGGTGATTCTTTTTGGTAGTAATATTTGGTAGGACTTGTGAAGAAAGAAGATTACTTTCTTGAGTAGGAATCCTTTTATTACTAGGTCTTTGATTTCTTGTTCCCTATAAATACATGTGATAGCCTAGAGACAAATTGTAACATCGGAAAATATTATAGTGAATATTTTGGCTTGGTAGCGCCCCCGGACGTAGTTGTTGTTGCAACGAACCGGGTTAACAATTCTTGTGTGTTCCTTTGTGTGTGATTTACTTTTCGTGTGTGTTGCTCTTATTATTACTCCTAGCTTGGATCCGTTCCGCTGCGGTAATTCACAACAACTGGTATCAGAGCCTTTGGTTTTGTCGAATCATTGCTTGGGTTATCTTTTGCTATGGATTTCTTGGGAGCTTTGGAGGATGGTAATGTTGATCGAAAAGTTTGATGGGACGGATTTCAATTTTTGGAAGACACAAATCGAGGATGTTCTGTGGAACAAGGATTTGTATTTACCATTAAAAGAAAGTAGGCGGACATAGAGGAAGCAAAATTCGAAATCATGGATCGGAAAGCGTTAGGGCTTGTTAGGCGACGTTGACCAAGGATGTGGCGAAGAATGTTTTGGAGGCGAAGACTACCATGGAGATGTTAGAGATGTTGGCGAGCATGTACGAGGCACCGTCGGCGGCGAATAAAGCTCATCTAATGAGGAAGGCTGTTGAGCATAAGGATGGTGGAGGCATGTCGGCAACAAAGCATATAAGTGAATTCAAATCTACTTGCGACCCAATGTCTTAGTGGTATTACTCTTGATGACGAGGTGCTAGCGTTGATTTTACTTTCTTCTTTCGGAAAGTTGGGATACGGCTGCGATAGCGGTTAACGTTTCAACGGGAAAAGTGAAGTTGAAGTTTTCGGATGTCGTTGATGTGATTCTTGGCGAAGAAATTCGTAGAAAGAGCGAAGGTGGGACATCGGGGCTAGCATTAAATGACGGTGAAAAGAGTAAGGGTGGCGAAGGTGATTACTTGCATGATTGTGGGGAGAAGGGGCACTTTAGGAGAAGTTGTCCGGCGGTCGAGCGGGCGAGGGAATTGAATGTTCTTGAGGAGATAGAGGATGCATTAATCTTGGGTGGGAGCTTGATTCAGCGGTTCGTGGGTTTTGGATTCGGGCTCGACGTTTCATTAAATGCGCCGGTGCGAAAGAATGGAGCGATGCGTTAGGGTGATTTTGGGGTTGTTCGTTTGGGAAACGATTATCTGTCAAGTCGTTGGAAAGGGGTTGTTCGGGTGAAAGCAACGGATGGGGCATTTTACGGCTACGTGATGTGCGACATATTCGGATTTGAAGAGGAACTTGATTTTCGTAAAGCTGACTTGATAAGGAGGGTTGTGTGGTGACCTTCGGTTGTGGGGCATGGAAGGTAAACCGCGGAGCTAGCTTGGTGGCTCGTGGCGGCGTGGAAAATATGTTGTATACCACATGCAACATGAGTCGTTGGGGAAACGAAGGCGCGTCCAATGATGAGTGGTGGTGGCCGAGATCGCCGTGGTGGGAGAGATTTCACTAAACGGTATGTTGGTAGAAAATTGGGTGATGAAGTCGGCCGACGGAGCCAATTTGGCAACGTGGGAGCGGGATCTAGAACGGTGATGCGATGGGTTGCAAAGAACACACAAAGGTTTCAAGCTTGTGATTGTGTGGGGCACGTGGATTCGCGGCTGTTCGGGATCGTTAGTTAGCAAGCAAGTGAGCGGGGATGTGCGGGGAGGATCATTCGGAATGAAGACTCGGAGCATGGTAGAACCGAAGCGGTTATGTTGAAGCGTAGCTCGGCTTGACTCAGCTTGGATAACTAGGCAAGAGGCCGGGCGCTACCAACGCAATAGGCGGCCTTTTGAAATTTGTTTCAAAAGAGGTATCATGGATGGTTTGTCTCCAGGTGGGAGATTGTTGGGATGTGGAGTCAAAACCATGAATGAAGGAAAAAATCCGGAGGAGAGACTGTCGGGATGGGCGACCGCCCATGATGGTGGTGGGCGACCGCCCATGCGTACAGAAGGTTGGGCTCGTGGGAAATTTATCTTGGGCGACCGCCCCGTAGGGCGATGGGCGACCGCCCACGTGACGGAGTGGATATTTCTACGAATTTGTTTCCTATCTTGACCAGATCTCTTCTTGCTTGGTGATTCTTTTTGGTAGTAATATTTGGTAGGACTTGTGAAGAAAGAAGATTACTTTCTTGAGTAGGAATTCTTTTATTACTAGGTCTTTGATTTCTTGTTCCCTATAAATACATGTGATAGCCTAGAGACAAATTGTAACATCGGAAAATATTATAGTGAATATTTTGGCTTGGTAGCGCCCCCGGACGTAGTTGTTGTTGCAACGAACCGGGTTAACAATTCTTGTGTGTTCCTTTGTGTGTGATTTACTTTTCGTGTGTGTTGCTCTTATTATTACTCCTAGCTTGGATCCGTTCCGCTGCGGTAATTCACAACAAGTTACAGTGGTGTTAGTGGAGTGTTGGCAAGTTGGGCGAGGGAGAAGATACATAGAGGTGGTGCAACATGATTACAGATAGATCAAGTAGACCATAATATGGGTGGCAAATATGATTAAAACAAGGTTGGAATCTCTGTTAGAGTGGTGCTGCAATATGTTGAGGATGACAAAGATGCAAGACCTACCACTGAATAAATTTTAACAATTAGCACTTTTTCAGATAAGCACAAACTTGGTCAAGCAGGATTATCAAGTAAGTATTTTCTATCACAAGCCTTGTACAGATTCTTTTAATGCTTTATGTTGATAATATAGAAATTCCAAGTCATCTCTGGGATTAAAATTAAACTAGCTATTGCATAAAATATTTGGACATTAGAATTTATCATGCCACGATTCATAAAGCGCCAATAGAGAATACAAGACAGATTCACAGTTATAGATATTGAATCAGAAGCACTAACATTGTACTCCCTCTGTCCATAAATGAATGTCGATATTCATTTAGGGACGGAGGGAATAGAAGAACTCTATTTGTCAATGTCCTGGTGGAGAAGCATATCTACCACCTGGCCCATAGTTGGCCTTGATTCTCTGTCTTCATCTGCACATCGTAGAGCAACTTCAATCAAAATTTTCATTCTATGCAAGTCACAGTTTTCCTTCATCTTAGGGTCCAAAATTTCCTTGATCCACGAGACACTTTCACCTTCACCAGCTCCATGCAGTACCTTCTCCCTCACACAACTGACCAGCTGTCTTTGCTCTATTTCATTATTGACATTGTTGGCTGCAGCACCTATCGGGCTCCTTCCTGTAATCATTTCCAAAATCACCATACCATAGCTATAGACATCCACTTTCGAGGTGATAGGAAGATTGAAAACCCATTCAGGAGCCATGTAACCCCTAGTCCCTCGTGCCCTCGCGAATCCTGAATTCTCAGTCCCACCTCTGTTCAATAGCTTAGACAGGCCAAAGTCTGCTACTTTCGGCCGATAATTTGAATCCAGCAGTATATTATGAGGCTTCACATCACAGTGTAAGACCCATTCCAAGCACTCTTCATGTAAATAAGCAAGCCCTTTTGCTGTACCCACCGCGACTTCATATCGCTTCTCCCAATCAAGTGTACTGTTTCTCAGACTTTCTGCCAGAGACCCATGTTCCATATATTCATACACCAATAACCTATGTTTTCTCTCTGCGCAATATCCCCATGTCTGTATGAGATTCATGTGGTTTAGTTTCCCAATTACACTCACCTCTGCTAGAAACTCAGCTTCACCTTGAAAATTACAAGTTTCTTTAAGACGCTTGATGGCTACAACTCGATTGTCAGACAAAGTTCCTTTGTATACAACACCACCACCCCCTTTCCCTATCTCCTTTTTGAAATTCCCAGATGCCTTCTTAAGCTCAGCATAACTGAATCTTTTGAACCCAGTGGCAGCATGGAGGTGACCTTGCGCAGTCTTGCCTGAGGTCTGACGGATTCTATAGTAGAAAAAGATAAATCCCGTAACCTCCAGCAACCCACATGCCACAGCGAACCAAAGCATGAACTTGATCAGTCCATTGTCTTGTTTCTTCTCATAACTTCTGTCTAGCTGTACATTAATTAGGCCTGAACAGTATAAATCGGTGTCTTCGTGAATAGGTTTTCTGTCATAGGATAATAGAATACTTCTGGGAAATTTTATATACATGGAACCGTTGAAGGCCGTCATATGAAATCCATTGTCTAACCGAAATTTGGCATAACACGTATAGTACCCATTAGAGCTATGATACTTGTATTGGATGCCTTTGCAGTCACAGTTCTTCAAGCATGCTTGTTTACACTCATTTAAGGTGTAATTAGGTAAATAGGCAGCATCATAACCGTAAAAGTCAAATTGTGGAAACTGAATGAAGACATCATGACCATGACCACATAAGGTTGGCTTAAACTCTGGCTCACTGCCATAGGACCAATCAGCATTATTGACCATCTTATGATTTGGTAGGCATGAGCACTTCCTGCCAATCCTTTGATCATAACTACATGTACTATTAGGCCCACATATTCCATGAATACTGCAGGGTTGTGAAATGGCCTGCCAAGATACTTGCCAGTTTCTTCTGCTCCGATCTAGACTGTACATTCGAACATTACCATCAACATCGATTGTCAGCCTTCTCTGAGGCCCCTCGCCAACATCAGTGGGGTAGAAGTCGAAACCATCAGTTGAATGGAAATTTCCAGTTGAGTTGAACACTGCAGTTCTTTTACTGTTATAGGTGTTCCTTTTATTATCCCATGCTCGTAGCTCTGGATCTGGCCAGTAAATGCTCGTTATATTAGGACTATTATAAACAAGGCGAAGGACATTATCATTATCGAAATAGAGATTATAGAAACCAGAAGATTGATTGGTTAAGCTTCTTGAAGATACTAGAGGTAAATTTTTAGTGAGTTTTTGATAAGGAAGAAGAGTATCTGTTGGTGAATCAAAACTTTGCCAAAGAACGTCTCCAGCTTCTGTTCTTTGAAGGACAAGGTTGCCAGTTTCATTAAGATGAAGCTCAATGGAGTGAGTTGAATCACTAGTTCCTGTTGTCCAGACAGGTAACTGATCAGCATCTTTTAAAACAAGATTTCCTGTTTTCAAGAGGTAGAGCTTTGAGCGCTTTCCGTTAACTGGCATGTCACGGTTAGCCATCCACACAATAGTGAATGTCCCATCGTGCAGTGGATCACTGAACCATATTGCAAAGCAGTAAGAATTATTTCCAACACGGTGAAATCCTGCAGTAAAGAGGCCATTTGGTGAGATCAAGATGTCATCTTTATTCTCCACGGAAAGAGATGAGCCTCTACTTAAGCTATGGTGTTTAGAAGAAGAAGATAAAAATGGTGAACAAAGTAATAGAGCAAGAACAAGCAATAGACTCATGTTGAAAGATTTTCTCTAATTGCTTGTATTTGGCAAGTATAAATGATTACATTGCCAAGGTAGTGTCTTTATAGTTGAAAAGTTAGCCACTGGAACTTTTACTCTCATTTCCTAACCTATGATGTGACTGAACCTAGCTTATGCGATCGGTCGTTATGCTCTTATTATTATTATTATTATTATTATTATTATTATTATTATTATTATTATTATTATTATTATTATTATTATTATTATTATTATTATTATTATTATTATTATTATCCTTTTCTTTTGTGCATGTCAGTGTCTTCCAGGTTATGTGTGTTTTATTTTCCACCATGACTGTTGCAGGGTCACAACAAGTCTTCCATTAGCAGCGGTGCCAGGTCTTTAGGAGACTTGGTGTTATGCTGTAGATGGGTAGACTATTCCTTATTTCAGTAGCTACTAGTCAATGGGTCCTGCATTGTCCCGCGGGATCCCGCGTCCCGCAAATGGGACGGGATGGGACGGAGTATTTTAGTCGTCTTAGTTTTGTCCGTCCCGTCCCGTCTCGTCCGTTAAAGTCGTGGGACAATATAATTTCGTCCCGTCCCGTCCCGTATTCCCGAATTGACAGCTCTACTACTAAGACATTACCAAGTACTTTCCAATGTCACCATGTTAATTAAGTAGATGTGACAACTGCACTAGCAGTCCTTGTACTCTATTTTTTCTGTTATTTGTTTCTGTATTAAGTCTTCGGACGTGATTGACCGGTTATGTGTGTTTTATTTTCCACCATGACTGTTGCAGGGAAATGACAAGTCTTCCACTAGCAGCAGTGCCAGGTCTTTAGGAGACTTGGTGTTATGCTGTAGATGGGTAGACTATTCCTTATTTCAGTAGCTACTAAGACATTACCAAGTACTTTCCAATGTCACCATGTTAATTAAGTAGATGTGACAACTGCGCTAGCAGTCCTTGTGCTCTATATTTTTTCTGTTATTTGTTTCTGTATTAAGTCGTTGCACGTGATTGACCAGAGCATATATTTTTAACATTGATGGTCCTTTAACTGGAGAATATTAAATATTAATTTAGTTAATGACCGTGTACTCTATCTACACATGATCATATTTTGAGGATAAAATGGGAATCAATCAAAATCTTTTAAATGAGAGTACTTACATTGAAACTTAGCATCAAGATGTAAACTTTGACTTTTATCCAGTCTTCCTTCTGGAATTTTAGAAAAGCCTCTTTCTATTTCTTAGATAGTAAGTTAGATGTAGAGGGGCTCAGTTTTGTTTATCATGCTTCTAAAAATTAACACTCCCCCTCACGTGCATATGTGGATTTGATCATGCCCTTCAACATTAACACTCTCTCACGGGTGTAGGTAGACTTGATATAGTGGGTGCATTTAATATTGCAATATATATTCTCCAAAAATAATATTTCTGTTGTTTTTAGATATTTTTGTAATCTTAATAGTGCGGCAATCTTGTTTTAATATTTTATGTATTGTGTTTTTTTTTAAAAGAATATATACAGAACATCTGGGTTCAGTTTGTGAGTGGAACAAGAAGATAAATGTCTTCTGAGTGAGTTTTCAGTCTCCCCATTACTTCCACAGTTGATATTTATAGATATGGAATTATGTGTTGCAGATGATGACTGGAAGGTGCCCAACAGCTGTCATAATGGAGTGTTGGCAAGATGGGTGAGGGAGAAGATGCATGGAGATGGCACAAAATAACCTCTGACGGATAAAATAGTTGGCCCCAATATCGGCGGTTGAACAAGATTGGCATCATGGTGCTGCAATGTGTTGAGGAAGACAAAGATGCATGACCTATTATGAGCCAAGTTGTAGAGATGCTTGAGCACAATGAAATGAGGAGTACTCGATAAATTTAACAAGAAGCACTTGTTAAGACAAGCACATACTTGGTCAAGCAGGATTATCAAGTAAGTATTTCCTATCACAAGCCTTGTACAGATGCTTTCAATGTTTTAAGTTGTATATAGCGATTGCAAGTCATCTTTGGACACAAGGCTTTCGTACAATGACCACACCCAAAACTGTACGCCCTCTGTTTTAGAATAAATGTCGCATTTGGTCCAACTAAGTTGATCTTTAATAAATATTTAATGATAATTATTTATCTTCATGAAAATTTAAAATAGTTATGAATAATGTTTCTATTGGCGTATCGATAACCACTTTCAGAATAGTATGAAGATAATCAAACTTTAATAACTTCTGTTGTCAAAGTTCAACTTGGTTGATCAAATGCGACATTTATGTGGGACAGGGGAAGTATATTGAAAGTGTTGATCACTGAACAAAGGCAAACACAATTGCACTAAAGTACAAACAATTGCAGTAAAACAGTACATTATCTTTATTAGAAGAATACACAGACTTATATATAAGTCTTTCATAACTACTTAGAGAAACAAAGGAATGCAGTTCAAACTACCCACAAACATGGACGACGAAACATGACTAATTCAACAACTAAGTGCCTAGAATTCAGGACTTTATTATCAACAAACAACTAATAAAATCTTATCCCAACATATCCTCCCCTAAACCTGATTACAGAATCAGTTTAGTTTGGAACTTTACAAACTCCATTGTCTGCTACTTGATTAACTGAATCATAATGCACCAGCTTCTCTTTGCCATCATTGTTAAGATTACGTAAAAAATGGAATCGCACTTCGATATGCTTACTCCGCCCGTGGAGGACAGGATTTTTTGAAAGCTTGATAGTAGAACTATTGTCACAAAGCATTGTAACACCTTCGCCTTGGGTCTGACTGAGCTTGTCAATGATTCTTCTTAACCAAATGCCTTGAGTAGCACAATAAGCTGCTGCTACATATTCAACTTCTGTCGTTGACAAGTAACCACTGGTTGCTTCTTAGAACTCCAAGCTATAGCTCCACCACTCAAAGAAAACACATAACCAGACGTGCTTTTACGATCCTCCGTATCACCTGCATAATCGCTGTCTGTGTAAGCTAGCAGCTTTGCATTACCTCTTCGCTTATAAAAAATCCCAAACTCTATTGTTCCCTTCACATATCGTAGTGTTCTTTTTACAATTTGCATATGAAGCTCTGACGGATCAGCCATGAACCTGCTTGCTAGACATACTACATACATCAAGTCGGGCCTCGTCACTGTTAAATACATCAAGCAGCCAACCATCTGCTTATACTCAGTTGCATTAACCCTTAATCCTCCTTTATCTTTCGTAGGCCTTGCTCCTGGAACAATTGGATTGTTTACGAAATTGCACCTCTCCATACCGAACCTCTCAAGTATTTCTCTAGCAAACTTCCTTTGAGATATATAAATTCCCTCACTGCATTGCCAAACTTCTACACCCAAAAAGTACCTCAACTTGCCTAGATCACTCATGTCAAACTCACACTTCATTAACTCCTTAAACTGAAGTATTATATTCTCACAGTTTCCAGTAAATATAAGATCATCCACATACAAACTAACAATTAAAAACTTACCTCCTTTCTCTGATTTGAAGAACAGAGCATGTTCGAAGTCACACTTCTCGAAACCCTCCTTAAGAAAATAACTTTCTATTTTGCTGTACCACGCTCTCGGGGCTTGTTTAAGCCCGTAGTGTGCTTTCTTGAGCTTGTAGACCTTTTCCTCCTCCCCTAATTTTACAAAACCAGAAGGTTGTTATACGTACACCGTTTCACTCAATTCTCCATGCAAGAATGCACTCTTTACATCAAGCTGGTAAAGGGGCCAGTCTCGTTGAGCTGCAAGTGCTATAATGCTTCGAATGGTATCCCATCTCGCTACTGGTGCATAAACTTCATTATAATCAACGCCCAACTGTTGTGCGTACCCTTTGGCCACCAACCGAGCTTTGTACTTGTCCACCTCACCTTTCTCATTTCGTTTTGTTTTGAATACCCATTTGACCCCTATCTTCTTCATTCCTGCAGGTAGAGTTGTGAGCTCCCATGTTTGATTTCTTTCTATTGCATCAATCTCCGCCTTCATTGCAGTTCTCCACTTTGAGTGCCTCACAGCTTCATCAAAACTAAACGGATCTTCAGTATCCAAGTACACTGCTAAGTTTCTAATCTCATCTTCCGTTTTTGAAAGACCTTCTCCACTTACGTAGTCCTGCATCCAAACTGGAGGTAATCTGATACGTTCTTCACGAAGCGTAAGCTCTTGCACTTCAGCTCCAGCTCGAGTAGGTGAGTATGTACAATCTGAACTCAAGCTTGTAATGTCAGATGGTTCATTTACTTCATCGCGCATCACTTCACCTTCTTCTGGTTCAACCTGCTGCTGCTCCTGTTCCTGTTCTTCAACCTCTGCCTCATCTTCTTCCCAAACAAGCACATCAAGTTTTGCCTCTTCAGGACTCCTTTCACAATCCCAGCTTGCCTCCTCTTCAAAAACAACATCCCTGATTACAATTTTCTTAGAGATGGGATTATGCATACGATACGCCTTTGACTCTTCACTTATACCAAAAAACACACACTTCTGACTTTTATCATCAAGTTTGGTTCTTTTGGCATCCGGGATGTGGACGTGTCCAATGCAGCCAAAAATCTTGAAGTGATCAACTCTTGGCTTGATTTCCACTCCACTTCTCCTCTGGTGTGACTCCTTGAATTGCAGCTGTAGGATTTCTATTCAGCACATACTTCGCCCAATTAACTGCCTCTGGCCAAAATTTCTTTGGAATGCCTTTATCTGAAAGCATGCTTCTTACAAGGTTCATAATTGTTCTGTTACGTCGCTCCGCAACTCCGTTTTGCTGAGGTGTATACGCTGTTGTGAGATGCCTTTTAACCCCATTTCCTTCGCAGAACTCATTGAACTCATGCGACGTAAACTCCCTGCCTCTATCAGTTCGCACGCAACACATAGGTAAACTAGCTTCATTTTCAACAAGTTTCTTGAAACACTTATACATTAGAAATGTTTCTGACTTCTCTTTTAAGAAATAAATCCACATTTTACGGCTGAAATCATCAATGAAACTGAGGAGGTACCTTTTTTCGCTGTTGGAAATAGGTGAAATCGGACCACACAAGTCTGCATGAACTAACTCCAGATGTTTAGAAGCTCTCCAGCTACTTTTCTTCGGCATCGATTCCCTACTCTGCTTTCCCACAAGACAATCAGAGCAAACCTTCATTGAGGGATGAAATTGAGGCAACCCTTTCACCATCTTCCCGTATTGCAATGTTTTTAGCCCATTGTAACTCAAATGACCATACCTCCGGTGCCATAGATAAGCAAGGTCATGTGAAGTTACTTGCAAACAATTTGATGACACAACAGACACTAGAACATCCTATTTGCTGACATGGAGGTAGATAAAATTAGACCCTTCACTGGATGATAAGCTCGACATTCCCCATTATGAATTATAATAGCTACACCTTTTTCTTGTAGCTGACCAACACTCAATAAATTACTACGCAATTCAGGAATATAAAATACATCACATATTACCTGTGTTCTTCCTTGTAATTCAATTCTGATGTCTCCTTTCCCGCATACTGCCATTCTTGTATCATTTTCCAGCTTTACTGAGTGTGAAATTCCTTATCCATTCTATGAAACCATTTCTTGTTGCCCGTCATGTTGTTGCTACACCCACTATCAAGGAACCAAGTCTCTTCCTGCTTTGCCTTGTTCTCTTCCTCGTAAGCCATCAAAACTAGCTCTTCCTCCTTTTCTTCTACTTCAGTGTAATGGGCTGCCTTCTCCTATTTGGGTCACTCATACTGAAAGTGTCCCAATTGATGACACTTATAGCATTCAACGGTTGCTTTGTTGAAAATTCTACCTCGGCCTCTTCCTCTTGTAGCTCCACCGCCTCTCGTTGCTCCACGACCTCTTCCTCTTCCGCTTGAGTTTTCCTCGTATGCAATCTTCAAGGCCTGCTCATCTCCTCCTTTTCTTCGTAATATTTTCTGCTCATGTACGAGCAAAGAACTTTGGAGTGCATCAACAGTAAGATTTTCCGTATCCTGTGCTTCCTCGATGGAGCACACAACATAGTCAAAATTCTCTGTCAGAGTTTGCATTATTTTCTCAACAATGTTACCATCTGTCGTATTTTCTCCACAATTCCTCATGTCATTGGCCACAACCATGACTCGTGCAACGTAGTCTTTAAACGTCTCTCCCACCTTCATCTCCAGTAGCTCAAAGTTCCTCCGGAGTCTCTGAAGTTGAGCACGCTGTACTCTGGCATTTCCTTGATATTTAACCCTCATTGAATCCCACAGCTGCTTGGAAGTCTCCTTCTGAGTAATGGTTTTCAGAATAGACTTCTCAATAGCTTGGAAAAGGTAATTTTTGGCCTTTAGATCCTTGAGCTTCATCTCCTCTAGTGTTTTCCTTTGTGCTGTTGATATGCTCTCATCTCTCCCCGGCTCTTGGTAACCTGTTTCAACCACGTTCCAATACTCCTTTGACCTTAGAAGATTCTCCATGAGAAGACTCCAATGATCATAATCCCCATCAAATATGGGAATGGAAGCTTGTGCAAAGTTGTTTGCTTCTGTGGCCATGTTCTTCACACTCTTGTTTCTCTCACACAATCAGGCCTTTTTGCAGAGGCTCTGATACCAGATTTGTTGATCACTGAATAAAGGCAAACACAATTGCACTAAAGTACAAACAATTGCAGTAAAACAGTACATTATCTTTATTAGAATACGCAGACTTATATATAAGTCTTTCATAACTACTTAGAGAAAACAAAGGAATGCAGTTCAAACTACCCGCAAACATGGAAGACTTAAACATGACTAATTCAACAACTGAGTGCCTAGAATTCAGGACTTTATTATCAACAAACAACTAATAAAATCTTATCCCAACAGAAAAAACCCTATAGAAGATAGAGAAAACACTTAACAACTTCCAAGGGAAAATACTGACACTAAAAACTATGGAAAATGAAGAAGTAGAAAATAAACATCTACTGGTGTTTTATGCCCCGGCATCAAGAAGCACATTCACCACTTCGCCCATAGTTGGCCTTGATTTTCTTTCTTCATCTGCACATCTTAGAGCAACTTCAATCAAAATTTTCATTCTATGCATGTCGCATTCTCCCTCCACCTTAGGGTCCAAAATTTCTTTAATCCACGAGACACTTCCACCTTCATCACCTCCATGCAATACCTTCTCCCTCACCCAACTAACTAGCTGTGTTTGCTCCATTTCATCATTGTCATTGTTGGTTACCGCACCTATCGGGCTCCTTCCTGTAATCATTTCTAACATCACCACACCATAGCTATAGACATCCACTTTCGAGGTGATTGGAAGATTAAAAACCCATTCAGGAGCCATGTAACCCCTAGTCCCTCGTACCCTTGCGAATCGTGAATTTCCTGTCCCACCTCTGTTCAATAGCTTAGACAGGCCAAAGTCTGTTACTTTTGGCCTATAATTGGAATCCAGCAATATATTTTGAGGCTTCACATCACAATGTAGGACCCATTCCAAGCACTCTTCGTGTAAATAAGCTAGGCCTTTTGCTGTACCCACAGCGACTTCATATCGCTTCTCCCAATCAAGTGTACTGTTACTCAGATTTTCTGCCAGAGACCCATGTTCCATATATTCATGCACTAATAACCTATGTTTTCTCTCTGCACAATATCCCCATGACTGTATGAGATTCATATGATTTAGTTTCCCAATTACACTCACCTCTGCTAGAAACTCAGCTTCGCCTGGTAATTGCTAGCTTCTTTTAGCCGCTTGATAGCTACAACTCGATTGTCTGACAAAGTCCCTTTGTATACAACACCACCACCCCCTTTTCCTATCTCGTTTTTGAAATTCCCCGATGCCTTCTTAAGCTCAGCATAACTGAATCTTTTGAACCCAGTGGCAGCATGGATGTGACGTTGCATAGTCTCCCCTGAGGTTTGACGGACTCTATAGTAGAAAAGGATAAATCCCGTGATTTCCAGCACCCCACATGCCGTTGCGAACCAAAGCATGAACTTGATCAATCCATCTACATGTTTCTTCTCATAACTTCTGGCTAGCTGTACATTAATTTGGCTTGAACAGTATAAGCCTTCTTGAACAGGCTTTCTATCATAGGATAATATAATATTTATGGGAAATTTTATATACATGGAACCGTTGAAGTTTGGTTGATGAAATCCATTCTCTAACCGAAACTTAGGATAACACATGTAGTACCCAAGAGTACTATCATACTTGTATTGAAAGCCTTTGCAGTTGCAGATCTTCAAACATGCTTGTTTACACTCACTTAATGTGTTATTAGGTAAATAGGCAGCATCATAACCGTAAAAGTCAACCTGTGGAAAAGGAATGAATGCATCCTCACCATGACCACATAAGGTAGGCTTGAATTCTGGCTCACAACCGTTGGACCAATCAGCATGATTGATCATCTTATGTTTAGGTAGGCATGAGCACTTCCTGCCAATCTTTTGATCATAGCTACATGTACTATTGGGTCCACAGATTCCATGAATACTGCAGGAAAGGGAAATGGCCTGCCATGATACCTGCCAATTTCTTCTGCTCTGATCTAGACTGTACATTCGAACATTACCATCAACATCGATGGTCAACCTTCTCTGAGGCCCCTCGCCAACATCAGTGGGGTAGAAGTTGAAACCATCAGTAGAATGGAAATGGCCAGTTGAATTGAACACTGCAATTCTCTCACTATTGTAGTTGTTCCTATGATTTTCCCATGCTCGTAGCTCTGGATTTGGCCAGTAAATGCTCGTTACTTTAGGACTATTATAAACAAGGCGGATGACATTATCATTATCAAAATAGAGTTTGTAGAAACCAGAAGATTGATTAGTTAAGCTTCTTGAAGATACAAGAGTTGAACTCTTGGTGAACTTTTGATAAGGAAGAAGAGTATCTGTTGGTGAATCAAAACTTTGCCAAAGAATGTCTCCATCTTCTGGTTTTTGAAGTACAAGGTTGCCGTTGTCATTAAGATGAAGCTCAATGGAGTGAGTTGAATCACCGGTTCCTGTTGTCCAGACAGGTAACTGATCAGCATCTTTTAAAATAAGGTTTCCAGTTTTTAAGAGGTAGAGCTTTGAGCCCTTTCCATTCACCGGAATATCACGGTTAGCCATCCACACAATAGTGAATGTCCCGTCGTGTAGAGGGTCGCTGAACCATACTGAAAAGCAATAAGAATTATCACCAACACGTTGAAATCCTGCAGTAAATAGGCCATTTGGGGAGATCAAGATGTCATCTTCATTCTCCACCGACAGAGATGAGCCTCTGTTTAAGCTATATAGTTTAGAAGAAAAAGATAAAAATGGTGAACAAAGTAATAGAGAAAGAACAAGCAATGGATCAAGTAGTCTCATGTTGAGGGATGTTCTCTAATTGCTTGTATTTTGGCAGGGTTCAATTATAAATGATTATGTCAAGGTAATGTCTATATAAATTGAAAAAATGCATTGAAACATTTACTTTTCTCCTATTTTCTAACCTGCGCTGACTGAACCCAACTTACCCGAGTCAGTCGTTAGCAGCCCCCATTAGCTTGTGGGTGGCTCCGCCACTGTCCTAAGGTTACTTGGTCATTATGCTATTGACTGGATATTTCAGTGGCAACTAAGCAACCAAGAACTTTCCATTGTCACCATGATGTGTAAATGTTACAAATTTACAACCACAATATCAGTCCTTATTACTTATCTGTCAATTGTCACGTATGAAGACTTTGCATATTATTGACTAATGCACATTATTTTTATCATTGATGGCCCTTTAACATTGACAGTTTAGCTTTGAGCTTAGTCTGACTTGAGGTGTGTCCCATATGGGGCCCAATAATTCTCTGCCATTGATCCAGCAACAGGAGATCGTGGCCAAATCGTCGTCTCTCTTAGTATCAGCGCTGCAGCAGTTCTACATCCCTTACAGATGCGAATGTCGCCTGTGCTACTGACGGCTGGCCTCTTATTTCTTACTTCAGTGGCTGCTCTGAAACCAAGAACATTCCAAGGTCAGCATGTTAAGTAAGAATATCTATTATGTGTCTGTTTTGTGGTTTTAAACTTGTTCTTTTTCAGATCGGTTACAAGAAAATCTGAATTATTATTGAATTAATAACAAAATTATTTGATTGTGAAATATGAAAACTATATATTATGGGTGGGACAAGGAAGGCAATAATTTGTCAAGAGCAACGAATGGATACCATTTGTTACATTAAAAGGTTCTATAAACCATACTCTCTGTCCCACCATTTAAAAATGTACAATTCCAAAATAGAATTTTTTTTAATACTTTTTTATTCATGGGATTCACTTGTCATACTCACAATAACTATCCACTTATTATTTTTTACCCCAAATTTTCTCTCATGCCTCAGTTTTCATACTCACGACACTTACTCCACTATATACTCTCCCTAATTTCCGTGCAAAATTCATTTTGTTCATTTTCGAGTGGAACGAAGTAGTTCGACAATTTCTAATTCGTAGGAATGATGATGGAAATGATTGGGGTTTGGGAGATCCCATTGTCATTAATGTTTGCTTGCTAACTACTCTCTTTAATTTTTAGGTTCAGAAGTTAGGATGGGCATTATTGCGGGATAGTGTTATTGCTTGTAACTTCTTAAAATTGCGCAATTTTAATCGTAGATCATTCGAAAACAGTCTTTCTGTGATTTAATGCATGAGTAAGACTGTATATATTCGACCCCGATTATGTTGTTGTTTGTGACACTGGGGTAATGTTGTTGTTTGTGACACTGGGATAATGTTGTTGTGGAACAAGAACCATCAATCCCTGTTACCGGCTAGATTGGTAATATACAAGTCATAGTTATAAATACCGTCCCGGTCAGCGCACCGGTTTTGCCATTGGGACGGACGTACCGGTACCGGAATGCACCGGTGCACCGTACCAGGTTTACCGCACTTTTTCTGTATTTTTTCACTAATTATATCCTTAGTATATGTTAACAAAAACATAACAAAAACATAACATTTTTCTGGTACAAAGTAACTCATTAATGATTAAACTATAAGAATGTTAGCTATTATCATGTTTTTACACCAAGTAATAGTAATTTTAAGAAAGAAATGAAAAAAAAAAAATGATTTTTTTTTTCATTATTTTCAATTTTCATGGATTTCTGGAGAAAAAAATTGATTTTTTTTTCATTCTTTTCGTGGATTTCTGGTACAATTGTTAAAATGACATAAAAAAAAATTGATTTTTTTTCATTCTAAAAAAAAAGTGCCGGGATATCCATCTCGGCCGGTTCGGTCCGGTTCGGGGCGGTTCGGTCCGGTACAGAGCGGTTTTTAGACTGAGACGGTATACAATTTGTTCCGCATCGCTTTTCCACTGGGACGGGACGTACCGACCGGGACGGACCGGTACGGACCGGTACGGGACGGGATTTATAACTATGTGTAAGCAACTAGATCGAGAACTAAAGTCATGGCATGGGAGGAGGCATGTCATGGCCGAGAAACGCTGCAGCATGGGTTTAGACATGGGCAGCATGGCATGGCAAGGCGGGAAAATGACTCTAGGTTGTGGGCAAAGCGGGTCAGAACTTGTGACTCGGCCGGGTAAGACAATGGGGTGGGTGGGCGACGTTGGGTGGCTTAGGACATGGTAGTTAGTTGGTATCTTTGTGACAGTGATAAAACATGGGGCGATGGCATCGGTGTGGGGCTGCGGCGATTGACTTGGAAGTGGGCGGTTTATTAGCGAGATCATGGTGGGCGGTTTGTGGGCATTGACACCTAAAACGGCGCAGTGTCCGGCGGTTATGGGCGGTTTGGTAGCCTTGGCCCGATGATTATTTAGTGTAGACATTGTCATTGTTTATCTAGGGAGTGTGTTTGTATAGCAGTACTTAGAAAAACGAGATAGATAGGTATTGTGTTGGCATTGACCTAAATCTCTTGTATTCCTTGTATTGATTGAGCAATAAAGGTTGGGAAGGCGTTCTGTAAATTGTGTTCTTTGTTTGTATGCTTCTTTATTCTTCTTTAGTGTCTATGTTTTGTTGTGTCCTTATTGTATAAAAACGAGTTGAAGAGAAGGCATTGTACTTGGGTGCGAAGTCTGGCCGTGCGCAGTGCGTGTTTTGGAGAAAACTTCGGCAACACTGTGACAATTGGTTTTGAGCTCCGGTTTTGATATTGATTTTCCATTTGCGATGACGAAAATGGTAGGCACAACAAGCGAAAGGCTGGCCAGATTGGAGGAGCATGTTGGTGTTCCTTTGTCAACGAAAGACGTTTCATTGGCAAATCAAGTCCAGAACTTGCGGGAAAGGCTGGATTCGTTGCAGACCACGGTGGAGACTTTTGTGACTGTAACAGAGGCAAGGTTTGAGGATCTGCTTGCTGCGGTTGCGACGATGTCGGAGGGCTCGAAGGCGCAACTTCAAGGTATGGCTGATGAGTTAGTCGTTTTGAAGAAGGCCGTTGTTAGTGGCAATTTGGGTGGCATTCGGGATGGAAAGACCAAGGTGAAAATTCCTGATCCAAAGGCGTTTGGTGGGGAACGTGATGCCGAGGAATTAGAAAATTTCCTTTGGGACATGGAGCGGTATTTTTGCTTTCGCATCGAGGAAATAGAGAAAGTTAGCATCACAACAATGTTTCTAGCGGGGATGCAAAGCTGTGGTGGCGTACTCGGGCGTGGAAGAGGAAAATGGCGGACCACAGATTGAGACTAGGAGGCACTTTGCGGAACCGGGATCGGTTTTGCCCAACAATGCGGCATGGTTGGCACGGGACAACATCTTGCGATCTAGAAGCCGGCCAGCGCGATTCGGGAGTACGTTAAAAAGTTTAGTTCACCGCTTTGGATATTAAAAATATGTCGGATGAGGACAAGGCTGTTTAACTTTGTGTCGGGTTAAAGGCGTGGGCACAGTGAGTTGAGGCGTCAAAATGTCAAAGATTTGCCGTCTGCAATAGGCTGATGTCGATGCGGCTGGGGACCACTTTGTTGACTGTTCGGATGGAAATTTGAAAACAACATTGCGAGAGAAGGGTAAGATAGCGCATGATGAGAAGAAAAAGCCCGAAAAGGAGTGCGGAAGGCACGTCGAGAAGGCTTTGGCTTGCTTTATTTGTGGAGGGCCTCATTGCGCGGAAAGGAAGGAATGTCAGCGGGAGAAATTGAATGCGTTAACCATGGTTGAGGGTGATGGGGAAACTCAAGGACAAGGTGATGTTCTTCGAGTTAACCCAATTCAGTTTCTGCATTGATCCGGACCGGAGTTGGTGGCATGGGGCTACCAACATGTGTCGCCAAAGCTAAGGCGACAATGCTGAAAATCAGGGGGGATTGTTTAGTCTTGGTGGCGGGACGTTTTCTTTGCTCATTAAGCGGTATGAAGTCTTTTTGAGTAATGAAATTTCTGAGTTTGCAAGTTTCAAAGTGAATGACATAGTTTAAGTATGCTGATTTTGGGGTGAATTCGCATGACTTAAGGATATGGATTTCAAATGGTTACTTGTCTCAACATGGGTAAAATGGAGATGCGGGTCTAAGGGAATAGCAGGGCTTATGAATGCATGAGTAGCATGGCTTAAGTGGCTGATTCTAAGAGACGTGACCTTGTGGCAATTTGAGAAAGAGATCAAATTGTATTGCGATAATGTTCCGATGAGGACATCGGACTCTCCTAGCGGGGGAGAATTGTAAGCAACTAGATCGAGAACTAAAGTCATGGCATGGGAGGAGGCATGTCATGGCCGAGAAACGCTGCAGCATGGGTTTAGACATGGGCAACATGGCATGGCATGGCAAGGCGGGAAAATGACTCTAGGTTGTGGGCAAAACTGGGCTGTAACTTGTGACTCGACTGGGTAAGACAATGGGCTGGGTGGCTAACATTGGGTGGCTTAGGACATGGTAGTTGGCTGTCTTTGTGACAGTAAAACATGGGCTGATGGCATCAATTGTGGGCTGCGGCAGTTGACTTGGAAGTGGGCATAAGTGGGCAGTTTATTGGCAGATCATGGTGGGCAGTTTGTGGGCTGCTGACACCTAAAACGGCGCCAGTGTCCCAGCGATTATATGGCGCTTTTGGTAGCCTTGGCCCGATGATTATTTAGTGTAGACATTGTCATTGTTTATGCTAGGGAGTGTGTTTGTATAGCAGTACTTAGAAAAACAAGATAGATAGGTATTGTGTTGGCATTGACCTAAATCTCTTGTATTCCTTGTATTGATTGAGCAATAAAGGTTGGGAAGGCGTTCCTGTAAATTGTGTTGCTGTTTGTATGCTTCTTTATTGCTGCCGTGTCTATGTTTTGTTGTGTCCTTATTGTATAAAAACGAGTTGAAGAGAAGGTTGTTGTACTTGGTGCAAGTGCAAGCCGCGCAGGTGCGTGTTTTTGGAGAAAACTCGACAACACCTGTGACACTATGCTACAAGTATATTCTTTCACTATGGCGCTTGTAATCTAGTGGTAGACACTCTTCACTTAAAATTATAGGTCTCGAGTTTGAGTCACCTCAGGAAAAAATATGAAAACATGTGTCGATCCTCTTTTAAAAGAAAAAAATTACTTCTCGCCTCTGTACATTGGTTTCTGATTTTGTTTGGGGATGTTTTACTTCCAAGTTTTTATTTTTATTTTTTTTGCTTTTACTTTAATAAACTTTGAGCAATAATTTTCAATTAATTTAATTATTCTAATGAAAAATATAAAATTGTTATTGATAGTATTTATAATGGTGTATAAATAACAAGATTTAGATATTTGTTATAATAATTAAATTAATTTAAAATTATTGTTCAAAGATCAATTATAGTAGACACCAAAACAACTAGGAAGATCATTCGGGTAAGGAGAGATTATATTGTAACACTTATATGAGACAAATGGGTAATAAAATTTTTCATATTCTTAGCATTGTTAATACGAGTATGATATACGTCGTGGAAGATATACATTGTGGGTGTTCTCTTTAACAACTTAATATTTTAGATGAGTTGGTTAATTAACGTGGTAGGACATATGTTCGAATCTTCTCGATTGCATTTATCCTGCCTATAATCGGCTAGAAAAAGTGATTATAGGATCAATGAAAATGGTCATTTTGTAAGACTGTGAGATTAAACATCAATCATGAATTTCATAAACGAATAGGAAAAAATAAATAATTTTTGAATAAAAGAATCATTGCTGAATTAATGCCGGCAGCTAAAAATAAAAGAATTAATCAACTAATTAATTAATGGCCAACACCAGGGCTTGGACCAGACTCCTTCAACTCTTGTTCAGGCTGTTCATCGGTAAAGTTGTGACCCTTCCCCCCAGGGCTCGGCCCTCCTCCGGTTTTAATCCCTCCGATTTGAAATTGCAATCCGTCGGATACATTCTCCACAGAATATTCATTGACAGAGCTGATGATAAGAGGGTTTACGGAAGAGATTGGACGAGCGTAAATGGTAGCGAAAAGAGAAGAGAATAATAGAAAAATGATGATGAAGAATAAACTTAGAGAAATGAGACTTGATTTGCAGGCCATTGGACTTGATGAAGCTATAGGATTTACAACGATGGAGATTATTTGATGAATATTGGGTGTTTATTTATAGTGCATGCATGGAGGGAAAATGGAGGAACGTGGAAAGAAGGATCGAAGAGCACAAATTTGACTAAGGTATTTTTCTCAATTCAAACAGACACGTGGGTGAGTTTGGGAATGGCGGAGTGGGGTGCCGCCACCCTCTTTTTAACTCATTTCTTTATTATTTTTAACCGCGCAAATTCAGATTTTGAAATCGCGTGAGCTTAATATTTAAAAAGTATTGTAAACAATAAAACAGTGAAAAATAACTTTATATATAAAAAAAAGTTACATGTGACTTAGGTAAACAAAAAACTCAAAATTTTGAGGGGGCGGGAGTTGGAGCCCACGTCAAATAGGGCTGGATCCGCCCCTGATTTTTAATACAACCCACTAAAGCATAAAAATACTACTTGTTCAATAGTATCGATGTTCAAAAAACATTGTTATATTTTCACGATATTAAACACCATATTTTAGTTATATTTTCTAGATTTATTCTTAATTTTTATTCACTTGACTTTTATTATTTTTTTGTTAATAAACTTCAATCAACATTAAATAAAAGAGTAATTAAGTATAATATAATATTTTTAACATGTTTCATTAATATACTTCATCCGCTCCATCCGAAAAGAGACAAAATGACACTTGTAAAGAAATTAAGAAGAGTGTATAGTGAAGTAAGTGTTGTGAGTATGAAAAGTGAGTTATGAGAGAGAATGTGGGATATAAAATATCACAATATTTTGGAGGAAACTTGTTTCTCCCTAAGTTATAAAAAGTCCTGTTTTTTTAAACTGTTCCTATATTCGTCAAATATTTGCAAGTTGAAAAAAATTGGACTTTTTATAATTTATGGAGAAACTGGTTTCTCCCAAAACTTGCTCATAAAATATTAAGTGGATAGTTATTGTTGATAAATGGGTCTCATGATTAAAGAATTATTAAAAAACTTTTCATTTTGAGAGTGTACCCTTTTAAATGAACATCCAAAATGAGATTTTAGGTCTTTTCAAATGAGACGGGGGAGTATGTGATTTATGGTAAAACGACATTGTTTCTGGAGAGTAAGAATTTAATTAATGACGCAAACAAAAATATGGTCCAACTTTGAGTGGATAATAAATAAAGACAAGCATATACGGAAATGTCAAGCAATTTCCCGTTTGTTTCATTAGCTGGCGCAATTGCTTACTCGAGAAGGCGCTACTAGTTCTATACTAATAAGGATTAATTCCTCCTTACCCACACAGTCCAAATCAAATTCTATCAAAATTTAACTGAGATTAAAATTTCTTTAAAACTCGGAATTAAAATTCGAAAGTCGAGATTAAAATTCCTCAAAAACCCGTCGACAGTCCTATACCACATGGTATAGGACCTTTTTTCAGTCTTATACCATATGATATAGGACTTTATTCCTAAGTAATTTTTTCTTTTTATTATTTGTTTAGTCCTATATCAAAGACTTTTTTTTTCAGTCTTATATATCAATGGTATAGGACTTTTTTTTAGCCTTATACCAATGATATAAAACCAAATTGTATTATATTTTTAAGAAAAATATGAAAAATGATGAAAAAAATACTCTCATACTTAGCTATAAGAGAATTTTTAGTCTTATACCTTTAGGGTATAAAACTAAAAATATGATTTTTATTTAATATTTTTTAAAAAGTGAAAAAAGTGCAAAAAAAATGGTCCTATACCACATGGTATAAGACCTGACGGGATGCTATAGGAGTGACGCGGGTTTTGATGGGATTTTAATTTCAAATGAATTTTGGTGGGATATTGATATGAGTTATCGGTCTTAGAGTCCTTGGCCCTACTAATAAAGGGGCGCGACACAAATGCATCTTTTTCCAAATTTAGAGAAGTGTACAGTTAGTAGTGCGGATCTACATCAAATGTTTTGGTGTTGCCTGTTCTGTACTAAAAAAAAAAAAAAAAAAAATTGGCGCAAAACTAAAATTCAAAATGTTTACATACATTATACATAAGAGATAATAGGCTTCATTAGGCACCACTTTACATACATAAATATAATAGGTTTCACTAGGCGCGAAACATTTGGTATTGCCTGTTCTTCAAAACAGGTCAAAACGACGTCGTTTTGCCAATTTTTTTTTTTTTTTTGGTTGCTTGGGCAACCCCAGGGACTACCGTAGATCCGCCCCTGAGTGTACACCTATTATAGACTTAATTTGTATGAAAACGTGCAAAATTTAAAGGACCAAATTTAGAAGTAGTTGTTGGACTATTTTTTGAATTGAATGTTCAATTCAAAACATGCAGCATAGACCCAAAATGAGAATTATGGCTTGTTCATACTTAGGTTCAAGTCATATTCACCTAGATCAAAATTAATCCCCATCATAAAAAAAAAAAAAAAAAAGAAAGGAATATGGAGATGCAAAATTTGGATGACTTTGGAGCACCGTCCACGCAGTTCAATTCCCTGTTTTACCCTTCTAACTAATAACTAGTGGACAAGAAGGTTGTAGCCTGGTGGTAGTAGGCACTCCTCACTTTGAGACCAAAGGTTCCGAGTTTGAGTCACCAATGGGGGGAATATGGAAACATATGTTGATCCTCTTTAAAAAAAAAAAAAAAAAAAAAAAGTGAAGAAGTAAAAACAAAAATACTAAAAGGTTTTATTTTTGGAAAAATGAAAATCAATTCTCAAAATCAAAACTGACAAGGCTTATGAACTCTTAAGAATAAAGAACTTAAATGAAGTTCTTTAAAACTTTCTCCCTCTAAAATGGTGAGTATTTTTCTCCTTGACATGCACATGGGCAAAGACTTGCATGAAATGGAGGCACAAATTTAAAGGACACTTATTTTATTGAAAGTACGGTACCTCGAATATACCTAGAATATGCACATATATACTCCCTCTGTCCCGCTCGAAAGTGCATTTTTGTGTTCTTGCACGAAAATTAAGAAAAGTGATGTAGGAAAGAGAAAAAATGTATAGTGGAATAAATGTCGTGAGTGAAAGGTGATGTAGGAAAGAGAAAGTGAGATAGAGAATAGCTAGTGGATATTTATTGTGAGAGTATGACAAGTGGATCCCACAAATAAGAGCATCCACAATGGTAAAAGCTTTTTTCATAGTTTTTTTTTGCAATTTTCAAGTGACACATCATAAACAACTCAAAAACAAAAATCTTCAAGCTTTTTTCACAATGATAGAGCTTTTTCATCAATTTTTTTATGGCCCCCACATCCAAAATTAAATTATTTTCTTGCATTTTTCTATGAATATGAAGGAAAATATTAAGAAAAATAAAAATTATTGTTTTATTTAATGTTCAACATTGGAAAATGGGAAATTAATGGAAAGAGCTCCTAAAGAGAGCTCTTTGTAGAAGGAGCTGCTCTTTATGAAGGAGCTTTCTAACTTTCTCTACAATGGGAAAAAGCTTTAGAGAGTTTTTTCATGAAAATTAAAAGCTTCCAAAAAGCTCTCATTGTGGATGCTCTAAAGAAGTAATAAAAAACTTTCAATTTTTAGGTTGTGCCCTTTCAAATGGGACGCCCAAAAAGAAAATTTGTGCCCTTTCGAGCGGGAAGGAGGGAGTATACACAAAGTCAAACATAATACAAAATTTTTTGTACAGAAAAGACAAAAATTATACTCCCTCCGTCACATTCAAAAATGCACAATTTTCATTTTAGATGTCTCATTTAAAAAAAGGCACACACCCAAATGGAAACCTTTAAGCACTTCTTTATTAATGAGACTCAATTGTTATACTCACAATAAATATTCACTTACTATTATATATCACACTTTCTCTTCCGTACCTCACTTGTTATATTCACAATAACTATTCACTTTTCATACAATTTTCTTAATTTTCGTGATAGGTCAACTTTGTTTTTTTTTGTTGGACGGAGGGAGTATAGGAAAATATGGACTTAATTTTCAAAAATAGACAAGAGTATTTTCATACCGTTTCAAATGGCCTTTTCCTCCTAGAACTGAGCCAGAGTTCATAATGCTTCCTAGCATATCAGAGATCTTAATGGGCCGACCCTGCTGATGCCTTTCTAAAGTGCAATAGAGGTCACCACCCTAGTCCATGGGCCTTCTTGATCCATATATTTGGGACCCATATATATATGTGTGTGTGGGTCACCTTAGGCTGATGCCTCTCGTTCTTGTGAATGTGAATTCAAAATTTTGGCACAATAATTAAAATATAATAGTAAATGAACGGAATAAAAGTGATGGACTAGATCCAGCGAGCAAGTCCAGTTGTTCAAGTATTATGGCCACCACAACCTTAGTGGGTCGGTTCAAGTATTATAGGGCCCAAGGCCCATCAACCATGATCAATCGATCTAGCTCATTGTCCGACCTGCACGGTCCTGACCTAGCTTTGTCCGACATGCGATCCACATCTCTTATACGGGTATTATCCGGCTCCATCATTCAGTCAGATCGACTTATACCCAACAGGCGACCTCGACCTACCAGCGTACGTCGACCTACAGAATCATGACGCATATATGATTCTTTCCATAACAGAAGTCCTACAAATCAGGAGTTATATATGGACATGATATCTCATACAAATCTGATCCACGATTCAAGGGATTCCATACAATCCTACTACAATTATACCTCTTATCAAAGCCTATAAATACTTCATATCTTCAACGGTTTAGAGGTAATTGCTATTTGTTATTCTGAATACATTGTTCATTATAATTAATCACCTCTCATATCACCATACTTGCTCTCACGCCCGAGGATCTTCGTCGGAGACCATTCCGGCTAGTCGTGGGTTCTGTTTTCAGGTCAAAAGCTAGGTGATCAGTCTTGCAGCTGGACGGAGATTGATAACGGCACAATTCCTGCAGCATCAGTATAATAAGAGGAAATAGAATAAATGAAGAAAAAGTTGTGAGCATATAAAGTAAAATAGGAGAAAGAATGTTAATAGTAAGTGGATTTGTTGTTTTGAGTATGATAAATGAGTCTAATTGAATATCTAATATACAATACAGGGAGCAAAAAACTGCCTCTTAGCTATACATAAAGAGGGATCAGGATTGAAAGTTAGAAAATAAATTTGACGGCTGATATTAATCTCAACATTTACCCACCCCTCAACCGTCACCCACGTTTGCCCATCTTCTCACCAACGTCTACCCATCTTCTCTCCCAATTAAATACATCTTTCTCTCTCTCTCTACAAATTCCCAAATTTTCTATCTCTCTCTAAATGACAAAAATGGCTTCATCCTTATCCATGTGTCCCACCCCTCACGTTCTCTTGCAATCCCTCTGCCCTTTCCTCCTCCCCTACTCCCTTTTCGATTTAAGCCTGTCCCCACGGCGGTGCTGGAGGTGTAGCGGCGGCGGAGGTAGCAGGCGAGAATCTTTTTCCAAATTCACCATCACCCTCTTTCCCTTTGACAGTCTCTCTCCTCCTCCCTCTTTCTTCATCGCTGATCTCGACCCAATTTTTCCTTCGAACACACATACAAATACACACACACACACACACTATTTCACCATTTCCTTTAAATTTGGTTTGATGAATGTTCTGATCAGAGGATCCAAGTGCCGCAAACAAGAAGAACCGCCATTCAGCCTGTGTATCCATATTTTGTTAAAAATTTCTTTGATTTCTTATTTTCTAGCATGCTCTCTGTGTGTTTGATGAAATGTCTAGATGAATTCCATTTGTTGTTGATTGTTTGATTAGTGATGGCTGTTTAACAAACCCATTACCACGTTAAAGACCACTCATTGGTTATCAAGATCAAATTGTAGGAAATACAAGGGAGAGATATTTGTGTCTCTAATACTTTCCATGTGTCTCAAGATCATAAGATTAGGCCAAGTAAAAAATAGACATGGCAGACAAAGATACATTAATACCATAAAGGGTATATTATAAGGCTCGAAAACATGTACGAGATGCAAACCAGAAAAGGGAAGAAATGAAACTAGTACCTTGCTTATTACACGACTAACCCATGTGAGGGATGTTAAAGAAAATTGCACGAAATAAAATTACAGTTTGCCATTGGATATGTTTTTCCTCTGAAAAACCTATTTAACTGGGAACCCTTCACTGTATCAGAACCACCAACAGTCTAGAACGATATGTGATCAGTCACCGAACAACTAAAGCAAACAATCTAAATCAAATCTATGGCTAGATTATATAACATTTATTCAATAATCTGATATATAGACTTCACAAACAATATACGAGTTTGAGCTTTTACAGTATATGATTTCAGAAACCTTAAATTTTCGCCGGCAATAACAAGAAAAATATAGCATCATATATAATATATATAGCAAAACTATTTAGAAGCTCCAGAAAAGGCCACGTCAAAGGCCACGTCAGCAATTCAATTTCCAACTCATTTTTATTTCAAGTAAGACTTGATTAAAAGCATTATTGTAATATTATAAGTTAAAGTTAATTTGCAATTTAAAATAAAAATTCCCTCTTAATTAGAAGTTGATTGATTTAATCAGTTTTGAAATTTTGAAAACTAATGGTTACCTAAATTTAAGCACAATTTTTGAATAATTCAAACTCTTTAGGTGATAATTGTGGAGATATAATTATTAGTACTTTTTGAAATTTAAAATAATTAGTAATTTTTGAAATGAAAAATAGATACCAGACTAAATTTCAATTTAACCATAAATTTCAATTTAAAATAATTAGTAATTTTCGAAATTTAAAAGACATGCCAGAATAAATTTCAATTTAACCATAAATTTCGTATACAGTTTCTAGAAATCAATAGAAATTCGAAATTTAAAATAATTAGTAATTTTCGAAAATTTAAAATAAATACTCCCTCCGTCCCAGACCATGGGTATATGGGGTGGATTTCACGCTTTTTAAGAAATTTTTTAAAAAATGAATAAAAGTTAAATGTGAAATATTAAATAGTAGTTAAATGTGTGGTAGGGAATAGGAGAGAGAATGTAAAAGTTAAATATGTGGTAGGGAATAGGAGAGAGAATGTAAAAGTTAAAAATATTTAATAAGAGAGAGAATGAGTGGGAGGAATAGTAGTTAAATGTGTGGTAGGGAATAGGAGAGAGAATGTATAATGATATAATGAATGGTTTTTTTGTAAATATATGAAGATGATAAGGGTATAAATATATTAAAAAACTTGCCATTTATGGAAATGAACCCTTGGTCTGGGACGGATCAAAAAGGAAAGATGAACCCTTGGTCTGGGACGGAGGGAGTAGTAATTTTCGAAATTTAAAAGAGATGCCAGAATAAATTACAATTTAACCATAAATTTCGTATACAGTTTCTAGAAATCAATAGAAAATTGAATTATTTGAAAATAAAAAGTATTATTCATTTAACTTCTATCTAAAATTCAAACTTGGATGGATAAGTGATTATTTTAAATTCATCTATCTTAAAAACTGATAAGAGATAATTTGACAATGTATTATCGGTTAAGGATACAATTCATATCCTACTAAATATACATAAATATTCGAAATTATCCATTATTGAAAATCAGTCCCTGCTTTACCCTGCGCCAATATCATTGTGTCATCAGCGCATATTTTTTTCTAAAAAAAAAATTAGTTTTTTTTTAATATTTAAATATTTTTTTTGTAATATCTAAATTGTCCGGGTATTTTTATGTGATATTCATATTTCAAAAGTAGTTTTTGGTAAATGCCCCTTCAATATTTCACATCACCTCAAAAGGTCATTAATGATATTTCACATCAAATATTTACTGATATGTTACATAGTAGTATATATATATATATATATATATATATATATATATATATATATATATATATATATATATATATATATATATATATACTCCCTCCGTCCTGCCGACTTAGGACTTTTTGCCATTTTGGGCGTCCCATCCGACTTAGGGCTGACCAAAATGGAAACCTTAAATCCTTTATTCTCTCCACTCATTCTCTCTCCTACATTATTTTAATACTCACAACACCATTATAATTTACTATTCCTCCACTCATTCTCTCTCCTATTTTTAAATTACACTCACAACATTTATCTTTTCCTTAATCCCTGCCATTTCAAAAAATCCTAAGTCGGCGGGACGGAGGGAGTATATATATATATATATATATATATATATATATATATATATATATATATATATATATATATATATATATATATATATATTAAAGTTGGTGAAAAGAGATATAGTGATTTCATGTGAATAATTTTTTGTTAAAACTCTCATTTGTAAAGCCACATCACTATAGACATAAAATATGTACATATAACCTCTATATAGATAGATACATCATACATAGTATTATCTTTAATACGTTAGTACATTTTAATACTCTGTGTATTGTTTTTAGATTAAATGGAGTGTTAGCAAATATCCCATTCCACTATTTCATTTTTATATTTTATATTTTTATTTTAATTTTTTGCAAAAGTTATACAATGTAAAATTTCGTCTTAAATTTTTTTAATAAATAAAATTTATAACTTATTTTTCTATATATTATACTCCTCCCTCCAGTTCATTTCCAAATGGAGATCAAAAATTTGGGCATACTGATTAAGGAATAATGAAAGTGTTGTGAGTAGGATATATTAAATAGGAGAGATAATGAGTGGGAGGAATAGTGATTTGATTGGTGTTGTGAGTGTAAAAATGGAGTAGATGGAGTTGGAGAGAGACTGGGTGGGGGGAATAGTGAAGATTTCTTTCAATTTTGGGTAGTCTCCACTGAGCTGAGACAAATCAAAAAGAAAATAAGTCTCCACTGAGCTGGAACGGAGGGAGTATATGATTTGTTATTTTATTTTTAGAATGTTGTTAAATTATTAACATTATCTAAATATATGTTCATTAATATTTGAGTTTTTTTAGATTATACAAATGTGTAGATCATCTATGAAAAGAAAAACGCATCTTACTGATGTGGACAACGATTCCATTAATTTATCGCAACGATCTTCTCAGCGATTACCATTGGCGGATATTTCTAATGGTAATTTTATTATTTAATTTATTATTATTTTAGCATATCCATTAATATCATGTGTATAAAATTAAATTATAAGAATGCATGATTTTATATTTATTTTTTTACTATCATTTTAAATGAATTTATTTTTATTTTTAGTGGACTTATCATCGGGTAGTCATTTGATTTCACTGAGTAATCATCAAAGTTGTATTACGGCTCAAGGTAATATGTTATTGAATTTTGTCAATTTTGAAGTATTTTCATTATAAAGACAAATTCTAAAAAAAAATTTATATATATATATATATATATATATATATATATATATATATATATATAATGTGATTTTTTATATAAATTTGTTAATTAATTTAGATCTAAGATAATAATACTTGATATACATGTATTGGTGTGAACCATACAAATGAAAATCTTACTCCTAATTCAAGTCACGACTGTGAATTTATATGTATGATTTTCTTTGTTAATTTACAATATTTTTCCTATTTTATTTTTATTTTTAATTTATTAATAATCTTTTATTAAAGAATAATTATTTTTCTTACTCAGCTAAATTTACGAGCATAGCATCAAGTGTACATAACACTTTTCCAGGCACGCTCCTTGAGCCAAAAAAAAATTGGACGACCGAGAAAAACTATTTCTTCTTCTTTGGATTCTATTACGACAAATTTGTTAAAAGACAGTGAGAAAAGAAAAATCGGAAGACCAAGAAAGGTAGCTGCTTCTATTTTGGAATCTTCAAAGATAAATTTGGATATTGATGGATTCAGTTCTGCAATTGAAGTTGAATTAATGAAAACAAATTCTATATCCGTAAGTTATATGTTTGATTTATTAGTCAACTATATATTTTAAAGAGCTAAAATAAATATATTAATCGTTCTCAACATTTTTTTGACATTGAAGGAACAGATAATGTAACAGTAGCAAATAATACAACATTATTATCTCCTACTGTGAATTTAGGTAATGATTTTTTTTAATTGTTCAACATTTGATATTTTTAAATAAAACTATTTATTATTACAAATTATTATTCAATAGTTTATGATAAAATATTTCATTAATACTAAGTCATATATTCCATTTGTATACAGAATTCGCGTTAATAAATAATTCTCGCATGCATGCGACAACAAGTGAGTCGTTAATAAATCAGAAGGAAAAATCCAAGAAAGCGCGCGTCGGTAGAAAGCAAAAAGATTCGGACGAACAGATTCCGTCGCTAAATAGCGGCGGAATTATCAGCGACGGACAGATTCCGTCGCTAAATAGCGGCGGAATATAGGCTTTAGCGTCGGAAAATTTTTGGCGTCAAATTTAGCGACGGAATTTAATTCCGCCGCTAAATTCCGCCGCTAAAACGAATATTCCTCGAATATTCGTTTATTTCCGCCGCTAATTTGGCGGTTGATTTACCGACGGAATATTCCGCCGCTAAATCTTTATCAGCGACGGAAATATTCCGCCGGTGAAAATATATCATTTTTTTATTTTTTTATTTATCAGCGTCGGAAATATTCCGACGGTGAAATTAAAATATTTTTTATTTTTCTTTTTGAAATATTACACCGACGGAATATTTCCGACGGTGAAATTAAATGTTTTTTTTTTATTAAACACCGACGGAATATTTCCGCACGATAATTTAATATTTTTTATTTATCGGCGACGGAAAATTCCGTTCTTGATAACAAAATGTAATTTTTGTTTATTTTTAGAACTAATTAACAAAATAACAAACTAAAAAACATTAAAATATCATAAATATTTATGATATTTTTGAAAAAATAAATAAATCATAAATATTTATTAATTTTAATTTTTAATGCCATTATAAGTACCACATTCGGTCAAGCCGAGTTATTCATCCTTGTGAGATCCCGAAAGTTGTGGCGTCATCATGTTCTTTTTTTGTTTTGAACGAACATTCATGTACGTTTTTGTTTCGACAAAGAATTTAAATTTTAATTTCGCCACTTATCATTTATTTAGGAAAACAATAAGAAAAACCTTTTTGATTTTAAAGAGATTTGAGGGTTCGAGGGTTAAGTTATGGAATGGGTAGGTCGAGGAGTATCCAAAATAAAACAAAAACAAGATTAGTCCAAAACAAGGAACTAACCAACTATTAGAAAACACTCACGGAGATTATTGTCTCATAAGTCATAACTAAGATATTCAAAACAAAGACCCACATCATTACTTCTGCTGAGCACCTGCTGTACTCTGGCCCCCCACCACCGTGCATGTCATCATCTACATCGTAAGCTTGATGTTGACATCGTGAAGGGTTGTCTCCTCCGCACTCATCATCAAGCTCCATATCCGTCATCTGCGATGAAGGCTTAGGAGGCGGCACACCCTCAGTGGCCTTGCATTGTTCGGAAGTCGAGGAATGCAGGAAGTCGAACCCGGATTCGGACCCAGGACGAGGAAGGGAGAGAATTGAAATGTGGAATTACACGAAATTAAAGATGAAATAGCACCGGGGTAAGAGCGGCTCGATATTTGTTATTTTCAAATTCAATTCTTTGGAGAGAGAAAGAGAGAGAGAGAGAGAGAGAGAGGATGGGAGAGAGGGATTTAGAGGTGTACGATTAAGTTGGTTTGAAAGTTTGAAAAGGATATTTAGCCCCTAACAAATATGTCATCACCCTTTCGCTTGAACTTTGGGTGCTCTTTCATTGTAGTACAAAGACTATGTCTCCGATAAGAGTGTCGGGAGCTTCATCGGCTTCTCGTGTGGGAATGTAATTTTCTGTCCATTTTGCATACCCTTCTCCACAACCACTTCCAAGACCTTCTTCCTGTACAATGCAAGGCCCTAGAGGCGTGTCTTTGCCTCCTAAGCCTTCATCGCGGATGACGTATATGGAGCTTGATGAGTGCGAGGAGGCAACCCTTCACGATGTCAACATTGAAGCTTACGATGTAGATGATGACATGCGCGGTGGTGGGGCCAAAGAGTGCGGTGTGCTCAGCGATAATGATGTGGGTCTTTGTTTTACGGATATCTTAGTTATTACTTATGAGACAATAATCTCGAGTGTTGTCTAATAGTTGGTTAGTTCCTTGTTTGTATAAACCACAAACCAGGCTTTAAAGCCACTGAAGCCACAACCCACTAACCACAACACAAGCCTAAACCCTAAAGCCACAAGCCACTATAAACCACTAAACCACTAAAGCCAACCACAACACAACCACACAAACCACTAAGCCACAAGCCACTAAACCCAAGCCACAACACTGACCACAACCACAAACCACACAAACCACTGAAACCACTGAACCCCCAAGCCACAAACCTGAAACCACAAGCCTGACACAACCTAAGACCACAAACCCCAAACCACAAGCAAACCCACTAAAAACCACAAACCACAAACCACTAAACCACAAACCTAAACCACTAAACCACCAAACCCTAACCCTACAAAACCACTAACCCACAAACCCACAAACCACAAACCTAAACCACACAAACCTTAAACCACAAACCACTAAACCTAAACCACTAAACCACAAACCACTAAACCACAAACCCAAACCACAAGCCCTAACCACAACACTAAGCCACACAACCACAAACCTAAACCATATAGGGTATAGGGTATAGGAGTATAGGGTATAAGTATAGGGTATAGGAGTATAAGTATAGGGTATAGGGTATAAGTATAGGGTATAGGTATAGGGTATAGGGTATAAATTATAGGGTATAGGGTATAGGGTATAGGGTATAGGGTATAGGGTATAGTGGTATAGGGTATAGGGGCACTATGTATAGGGTATAGAGTATAAGGGTATAGGGTATAGGGTATAGGGTATAGGGTATAGAGTATAGGGTATAGGGTATAAGGTATAGGATATAGGGTATAGGGTATAGGGTATACGGTATAGGGTATGGGGTATAGGGTATAGGGTATAGGGTATAGGGTATAGGTATAGGGGTATAGGGTATAGGGGTATAGGGTATAGGGTATAGGGGTATAGGGTATAGGGTATAGGGTATAGGGTATAAATTTAGGGTATAGGGTATAGATAAATTATAAATATAGGGTATAGGGTATAGGGTATAGGGTATAGGGTATAGGGTATAGGGTATAGGGTATAGGGTATAGGGTATAGGGTATAGGGTATAGGGTATAGGGTATAGGGGTATAGGGTATAGGGTATAGGGTATAGGGTATAGGGTATAGGGGTATAGGGTATAGGGTATAGGGTATAGGGGTATAGGGTATAGTGTATAGGGTATAGTGTATAGGGGTATAGGGTATAGGGTATAGGGGTATAGGGTATAGGGTATAGGGTATAGGGTATAGGGTATAGGATATAGGGTATAGGGTATAGGGTATAGGGTATAGGGTATAGGGGTATAGGGTATAGGGTATAGGGTATAGGGTATAGTGTATAGTGTATAGGGTATAGGGTATAGGGTATAGGGTATAGGGTATAGTGTATAGGGTATAGGGGTATAGGGGTATAGGGTATAGGGTATAGGGTATAGGGTATAGGGTATAGGGTATAGGGTATAGGGTATAGGGTATAGGGTATAGGGTATAGGGTATAGGGTATAGGGTATAGGGTATAGGGTATAGGGTATAGGGTATAGGGTATAGGGTATAGGGTATAGGGTATAGGGTATAGGGGTATAGGGTATAGTGTATAGGGTATAGGGTATAGGGGTATAGGGTATAGGGTATAGGGTATAGGGTATAGGGTATAGGGTATAGGGTATAGGGTATAGGGTATAGGGTATAGGGTATAGAATTTATAGGGTATAGGGTATAGGGTATAGGGTATAGGGTATAGGGTATAGGGTATAGGGTATAGGGGTATAGGGTATAGGGTATAGGGGTATAGGGTATAGGGTATAGGGTATAGGGTATAGGGTATAGGGTATAGGGTATAGGATATAGGGTATAGGGTATAGTATATAGGGTATAGGGTATAGGGTATAAGATATAGGGTATAGGGTATAGGGTATACCCTATAGGGTATAGGGTATAGTATATAGGGTATAAAAATAATGGCATTATAAAATTAAAATTAATTAATATTTATGATTTATTTATTTTTTCAAAAATATCATAAATATTTATGATTTATTTATTTTTATATAAATAAAAATAATGATATTTATTAAATTAAAAATTTTTCAAAAAAATATTTATTGACTCATATTTATTTTTTTGAGAGTAATTTAAAATAACTTTCATATTTTATATAAATAAAAATAATGGCATTATAAAATTAAAATTAATTAATATTTATGATTTATTTATTTTTCAAAAATATAATAAATATTTATGATTTATTTATTTTTATATAAATAAAATTAATGATATTTATTAAATTAAAAATTTTTCAAAAATAATATTTATTGACTCATATTTATTTTTTTGAGAGTAATTTAAAATAACTTTCATATTTTATATAAATAAAAATAATGCCATTATAAAATTAAAATTAATTAATATTTATGATTTATTTATTTTTATATAAATATATCATAAATTATTATGATTTATTTATTTTTATATAAATAAAAATAATGATATTTATTAAATTAAAATTAATAAATATTAATGATTTATTTATTTTTCAAAAATATAATGAAAACAATTATATTTATTAATAATAGCGGCGGAAATTTCCGTGTTGAATTCATCGGCGGAAATTTCCGTCGGTGAGTGCCATGTCATCGATCCAGGTGAGCGTACGTATAGTTTAGCGTCGGATTTACGACGGAATATTCCGCAGCTAAATATTAATTATAGCGTCGAATTTAATTTCCGCCGCTATAATTAATATTTAAGCGCGGAATATTCCGTCGCCGGGGGAAATATAAAAACTCATTTAATCCCTCGGATATCAATTACGTATCAATTTCCCTCTCTCTCTCTTCCCGCTTTCTCTCTCTTCCCGCTCTCTCTCTCGCGACCTAGAAAAGAATCGCCGCCGTCGTCCACCTCTCCACCGTCTCCGCCGTGACGAACCTTCGCCATCCACCATCTCCACCGTCTTCACCATCTGCGTCTCTCTCTCCTCTCGAAGCGATCCAATTTCTCAATCCTAGCTCTCTCTTCTTGAAGGTACGTGATTTCCCCTCGTTAAACTACATTCGATTGTATTCTTTTAATCAATTATATTGCTTGATGCGGTTTTTGCCAATCTAGGGTTACGTATTTTTGCCAATCTAGGGTTCCGTCCACCTCTCCACCGTCTCACGCCGTCGTCTCCAGTTGGTCCGTCCGCCTCCTTCCACGGTCAATTTCTCTCTCTTCTCTGTATTCATCAAGGTATTTCGATTGCCCCTCTTCATCGATTTTTATGATTTATTTATTTATCGATTTCAAGAAATTTCAAGAAATTGGTTAACTGCTTAGGTTTGTTTTTTCTCGTTTTTTTTCTCGGAATATTGGCTTATTGTCCTCCTTTGTTAACTAGGTCTTTTGGATAAGACTTGAGTAATATCTTTATTGCATTACTTTGGAGATGTTACGTTTGACTTAAATTTCTACTTGATGGATTTTACATATGTGCTTGTTAATTGAATGTTACTTTATTGATTGGAATTTCTGTCATTCTATTGTTTATTTCTTTTGTCGATTGGTTTGTATGAGTGGATTCACATGTTGTCATTAGATTTTCTTCTAGTAAATAAATTTATGTATTTGAGATGAATAAGATTTATACGAGAAGAACTTCGATTACTGACATGAAATGTACATGGTTAATTATGTTTGTGTAATAGTAGATCTTTGAAGCCTAAGTGAATGTTAAGAACTTGAGTTTGGATATGAAAACAACCTCTTTCCTATTTTTTTCTAGATATACTATGTACAATGTTATCACCTTTTCTCCAATCTTTGAATGTTTGGGCCTTGGGGTTGCACATTATATTGTGTCTTGAAAACAAGACCTATTTTTTGGAAGTCCAGAACTGGTGCTCAATTTGTTCATATTAACTGGATTGAGTTTAATGGCTTAATACCATTTTATGATTGTTGAACAATGATACCAATTTAGTGAAGTGGGATACATTAATTAGAACATAGTTGGAGTAATCAAGTATACGAGATGGCCTAAAGCTTAAGATCAAAGTTGGAACAATGGCTCAAGTTTGCACCCTAGTTAGAGTTAGATGAAAAAAGAAAAGAGGAAGAATCGCCTCCTTTGCAAGTCATTCCTTCTTAGAACACCCAAGAATCATTAGCAATCATCCCAAATAATAATGTTCTATGCTTTACGGTGTCACATTTCTGAATTAAAAAATAAATATAGTCTTAGTGCAATATTCTTGTGTGGTATAAACAACGTACTAACAAGCAAAGCACGTTCTGACGTATAAATGGATGGAAGGTCCGAGAATGTACTTTTAAGAGGAGGAGCACAATCTAGACAATGTAATTCTTGTGTCCATAGAGCGGTTGCTAGAGTGAGTGTGGAAGTGCTAACTTTAAGATCAACTTAGACTGAGACCACCTTGAATCTGCTTTATATGTTATTACTAGTACATATGCCCGTGTCCAAGCACACGGGTGTATTTTTTTTTTTTTTTCATATTAATTTTTTTTTAAATTTAAAAAAAATAAAAAATATACGATTACTTAATTAATTTAAGTAAACCCTCCTAAAGCCCACTCTTAGCCCAAACCCAAAGTCTTAGCCCAAATCCAAAGCCCATTTACGTTTTAAGGGCAAAATGGGAAACAGACTAAATAGTGAGGGCAAAATAGGGAAAAACCCCTCAGGAACTGTTCATAGAACTGTTCACGGAGGGGTTTAATTTATACTATAGATTTCACACGAACTTCATTTTGCTTGGTACAAATCACATTAAATATCCATTTAAAAAGAATTAGGAAGAATAATAACAATTTTGATAACCCAACAAATATATTAAACTAATAAAATAAATATATTAAACTAATAAAAGTAAGCACGAATGATCATGAGTTGAGACTTTAATTGATCTCAATTACAAACAAATAAGTAAGAAAGCTGTGGATGAAATAGTTTAGGAACATCTAGTTCTAGATCTCATTTTGGGGCGATTGGTACGGCGGCATCGCGGACGGTGATTATGTCGCCCAACGTTTGAGCGCCCGATATCAATCCAGTAATCCCTAGATGCACTCTTATATGAAACAAATTAGGATACGGTTTACGTATCCTAGTTTGTTACATATTTAGTAATATTAACGAATAGAAAGAAAACATATGTTAGTAATATTAACGAATAGAAGAAAACATATGCCACTATAAAGAAAACGATAAATAACCGTACTCATAATCAAATATGTAACATGTTATATTTAATAAAAATTAAAATAAAAATATACATATATTGTATATATATAAATATCATTATTGTCTATTAAAATTGCTTGAATTGTCGATAGTTGAAATATTTCGGTTGCATTAATCCTATTGTTCTCTCGAGTGTATACTAGACATATATGGTTGATTACACTTTGTCGATTATAATCGATAGTGTTTGATTGACCTAGTCTACGTCGTGCACTTGGAGACCGTGGGGTTATCTTCATCAAAATTTCTTGATTTTCGATTATAAAGCAAGTAGACAAAGTGATATTTGCAATTAAATGCGTGTATTTCGGGATGGGATAGAAGCCAACCCCACTACTATCACGTACAACCACTACCGTAGGGTTATCTTTGGAGTGGAAAATCTCGAAGTTTTTGCACAAGCGTTAGGCCCAAGATTGAAACTTTGATTAATTATTATAATAATAAATCTACTTTCAAAGTTTCAATCTTTGGGCCAAATCTTGTGCAAACTTGATATTTTCCACCCCACTACTATCACGTACAACCACTACCATGGGGGTTATCTTTGAGTGGAAAATCTCAAGTTGCACAAGATAGGTCCAAAGATTGAAACTTTGAAAGTAGATTTAGCAATTAATCGAGAAGAAAACAAGAAAATCCCCAACTTCGGTTTGTAGAAGATACAAAAACTGCGGTTGGGGATTTTCTTGTTTTGATTAATTATAATAGTAAATCTACTTTTAAAGTTTCAATCTTTGGGCCAAATGCTTGTGCAATAGACTTGATATTTTCCAACTGGTGTAACATGTTATATTTAGTAAATATAACATGTTACATATTTAGTAAACATAACATATTACATATGCAACAATTAGATAAGTTACTAAATATCTAATTTTCAAGTCTTTTAAAGTCAAAGGGGAGGAAAGGGGGTGAATGTATCAATAATGTAACATATTCAACCGCACACTACCTTAGTGGTTCTAGATCCCATTTTGGGGCGATTGACGGCATCGCGGACGGTGATGTAATATCGCCACGTTTGAGCGCCCACGATATCAATCCCCGGCACCCTAGATGCACCTTGGGGTGGTATTGTGGTTGGTGGTTAACATCTTAAAATATAAATAAGATGAGAGCTCTTTCTCATGCACGCCTATCAAAATCCGTCCATCTTTGATCAAGAAGATAGAGCAAATAAGTTCTTGTCGGTTTGAGCAAAGGATTTTACGTTTTAATAAGAGTTTTTCCAGGTTTAATTTGTTCTCTTCTCTCTAAGGATCTCAAACATCACGGCCCATGTTCTTGTCGATCATCTTTGTTCACATTACTCTTGGCCGGTGTTATACCTGGTCACAAGTAAAAACAAGGTAACAGTATACAACACCAAAGGGTGAAGAAAAACGAACTTTCCTCCAATTTTTTTTTAATCTCCACCTTCCATTTACTCGAGATCCCGATTGCGAAGGTAATCTTTCCTCATGAAGCTTGAAAGGCTGGCGGTGTTGCCCTCAATCTCACGGTTGCTTCATGTGCAACGCGTGAGATTGAAGAATATGTACCAGGTGAGATTAAGAACACACCTTCATGAAAGAAGATTCTGATCAGAATCTTAAGTAAGGTGAAATTAAAAAAATTTGTTTTTCTCTT